>VDFB02000008.1:45050160-45204441 GCA_007258455.2 Sequoia sempervirens
GAAGGATTTTATGTTTGATTCTTAGCCTTTTATGATGTGATAATGTCTATCTTCTTTTAAGGCAAGGGCCCCGTTAGAACCCCTCGCTAATCTATCAAAAAAAAATAAAAAAATATCATTATAATTAATCATTGCTTCCCTTGACATCTATTTCAATACTTTAAGATGTTTTTTTATTTTAGCATTTTAGTATTTTGCATTATTTAAAGTTGCATATACATTGTATAATTATTTTTTCTAACTTTAAATCATATATAGAAAAAAAATTACCATCTCCAAATACTTGTCTCCATTTTTTTTTAAAATGACATACCAATACGAATACCTATCCCCATCCCCTGTACCAGTAGTAGTTTCCATCTCATGGTACTTTTGCAATCAGACATAATATCCTAGTGGGGAATACACCTCATTTATTTCCTTGTTCTTACATATCTTTGTTTTCTTCTCTACAATTAAATTATGAACACATATGTTCAATTCTTTCTTGGATTGGTTCCTTAGAAATTTTTACTTGGCAAGATTCAATTGGAGAAAATATAATTGATTCTTGCATTTTCAAATCTGCACATATAAGAGTTTGTGTTCCAAGGTTTAATGGAACATAAGCATAACAGATACAAAATAGTGTAATTTAAGAAACTTCTTGATGATGGTTACTTCTTTATACAATAAACCAATAAACATCCTATTTACATTTTTAATTGCTTTGAATATATTCTTTTGAAAATCACTAACCAATGTAAGTCTTTTCTGAGGTTATCAAAAAGGAGTCAGATTTGATATTTTTTACATAAGAATTAAGCATCAATTTGAGACGCTTCCCTTGGTTCTAGCATGTGAAAGATCAGAAGTTGCAATCCATGATTTAAAAAAGCTGACTGTTCAACCTATAAGATTCTTCTCTTCTCAACAGCATATAGATGAAAACAAACTGTCAAGCATCTTTATTCACTTTTCAGCATTTTATTTTAGAAAAAAGGCAAAGATAAAACTGAAGTTTGGTGTTTGTTGCATCACATGTATCTAGTAAACATTTCTCAACTAGCCACTAAAAATGCAGTATTTTTGGTGTAATGATACATGCTATACAACAATACATGCAATGCAAGAGTCCCAATGGCACTATCAGGTTATTCTTAGATGAGTGGAAATAAGATATCAGATTTAGTTTCTTAGCCATAATCTACATCACCTAATGAGCAAGATCTCATTGATGATGGAAGTATCAAGATTGAACAAAATGAATCTACATCACCTAATCAGCAATTGGGGATTTATCAAGATCCCTTCCCAAAGCATGATCGATCACGTACACAGCCTAACCAAGGTCAAACCAATTATATCAACAATCTTCATACTGAAAATCTTACACATTCACTTAATGCAATTGTGGGGGCATATCGACAACCAAATCACCACCATCAAAATCAAGAGCCCTTCCTATAACAATGCAACAAGACATATTAATATATCTGTCCAAGGGCCTCCTACACCTACTTCTAAAGGACGATATGACATAATTGAATAACTTGAGAAAACTCTAGCACAAATATTAATATTGGATCTTCTCAAGACATCCACTATTCACAAAGAAGTCCTTTATAAAATTCTACAAGAATCAAAAGTCCCCAACAATATAGACCCAAATGATTTCCAACCTCTCATTGGGCATTTTGCCTTAACCCATCACCTTACTTTTAGCCAACACGATATGCCTCTAGTAGGACCATCCCACATTCTTCCTTTACACATTGAAGTCTTCATTGCTGAGCACAAAGTGAAAACGGTTTTTGAAGACAACAAATCAAGTCTGAATACTATACCTTGCAATTGATAAAGCACCTTGGTTACTCAAAGGAAGAATTGGATCCCCAAACTATAACTATCAAAGCATATGACAACGCTGTTGAAGTGAGCAACCAGGATCTTCAATCTGCAACACCAAATAACCTCCACATGCAAGAGAGAGAAGCAACAATGAAAGATGCTATTCCACCAAACAAGAATTATAAAAATAGCATCTTTCATTGTTGCTTCTCTCTATTGCATGTGGAGTTTATTTGGTGTTGCAGATTGAAGATCTTGGTTGCTCACTTCAACATTGTATCAGAGCTTTGAATCTGGCAAGCCCCTTCCTTTTTTTTAGAGAATTTCTACCATCAAGTTTTTCATTGTGATTTGAGTTTCTTTTGTGATCTTGTAAATTCCCGTATGCTCTTCTCTTGTGTTTCAATACGATTTGGAGAATCAGAAAGGATTTGCAAAGATCTATTAATCCTATATTGCATGTATGCTTTTTGGTGAGATCTGGAGATTGCAGCACTTTTGGCTATAGTGGCAGTATTTTTGGATGTCCCATTGCGTTTAGGAGGCTTGAGAAAGTCAGATTTGGCTTTCGTTTCACTCAATTTGGTCACCATTTGCAACTTTGGAAAACAAGGGTTTGAAGCTTAGATCTAGAGAACACCTTTTTACAAGAGCATTTTCAGCCAAAAATAACCTTGCCATTGCATCCGAGAGGCTGATTCCACGAATTTTGACATAAAATTTGCCTATATTTGGCAAAAGTTGTTTCTGAGGAAAAAAATATTTGCCAAGAGGGTCGTACAACCCCCCCCAACGCTACAGGTACTGTAAGCGGTCATTGTATTTAGTTGTAGTCGGTCGTAGCATAGTCAGCCGTAGTCCACCAATTACTTATGTTTAATAAAACCATAGTTGTAGCGTGAATAATTAATGTAATAAATGTCATGTATACTCAGATAATTACGGCCCGATTAGTGGTCAAGGGGTTGTTATGAAACGCCACGACGATTGGTTGCTCAACCACCGCTGAGCGTTATATGTACTAAGTCCTTGTAGTCGGGAAGACATTATGATGAGAGTACTATTGACAGCCATGTGATTGTAATGTTGATACTTTACTATGGATAAATGAATCGAAGCATTCCTTATTTCATGCATCTTGTATTCTGGAATATGTTGTATGTATCTATATTTTGTGCATAACTAGTTTTCTTCCATAGTATGTTGAAATACACCCTGTGAAGTAAACATTTGGCGTCGTTGCCTAAGCATACCAAGGAAATCACTCGCCAGTAAGATGGCAACGTAATGGGTCGACCGGCAAAAGAGCCTATAGAAACTAATGAAGAAAGGGAAGATGAATTGACACAAGATTTGGTGAATCTGTGGGATATATCCCTAAGAGACCACGTATAGAGGGAGGCTCTCAGGCGAGAGATCCCTCAGGCAGTCATCTGGGATAGATTGCAAGTAAATGTCGAGGTTGATCATCTCCTCAACCGTTTGCCAAGACTGTTGGCCTGCCATTTCATCATCCTACAAGACCTTCGGGCGGAGAGCAACCAGGAACGCCAAAGGCAACAAATATTGCAACAGTACGAAGAACGAACCAAACGGGAAGAGGAGGAATGAGACACTAGCCGGAGACGTACTCCCGGCAACCAATGATAGCGTGAACAACCTTTAATGCCCATACATCTTAACAAAGACAAGAACCGAGTACCAATCGAGCATGAAACTCAAGAGGATAAGGTTTGGCAATCACTCAAGCTACAGGAGCAAGAAAATTGGCGAGGAAGACTAAGGAAAATTGATAAAGAATTTAATGAAGACCTAACTGAGATAAACCAAAGCATTAGAAGAGCACATGAAAATCTTGAGGAAAAAAAACCAATCTCTCGGAAGAGCACATCAGAATTTTGTTGAAGGAAGGAACAAAGAACCCTTCAGTACACTATACCGAGAAAGATACAGAATTCATGACAATGAAAATGAATTAAGTGAAGAGATCGACAGTAGCATCTAACGCATTCGGGAATTGTCCATATCAAACAACAATGAAGGGCTGAGGACTGGAAGATCTGAGCCCAAGACTCCAGGGCAGAGGGAGTACCAGAGTGAACCCCAAGAGACTCAAGGTGTTGAAGACGCTAACAGAAGATGTGGGAGAGAATCGTACGTGGCTGAGAGTGCAAGTGACACACCGAGACGTAGCGGGAGAACTAGTCTAATCAGATCCAACACACAAGGAGGGCATCAGGGAAGGATGGTGACTCCACTAGCCAAGCGACAAAAACTGCCAAAGTTTACGGGGAATGGGTCAGAAGATCCAATACGCCACTATAAAACGTGCAAAACAATTTGGGTAGCCAACAGACAGGATAATCCGGATTACTAGCTGAAAGCATTCCCAACAACACTGAGAGTCAGTGCCATTGACTGGTACTCAGAATTGGACCAAGTACACAAGGCATCATGGAGATTACTTAAGCAAGCATTCCAAGATGAGTTCAAACTCCTGAGGGTTGATAGTGAAATTGTAGCAGAGATCTACAATACAAAGCAAGGAAAGCACGAGAGCGTGCGTACCTATAATCGGAGGCTGAAAGACTTGTTGGGAAAATTGGAAGCCCAACTGGCTAACAGGCTAAAGAAACAGTGGTTCATTGAAGGCTTGCTTCCATCGCTGAGGAAAAAGATGAAAGTCGTACCTCCGTCGTTGTACGTTGAGGCGTACAATCAGGCGATGGACATAGAAAGCCAAAATAAAACATCCTCCTAAGGGAAAAGGAACACGGATGAGGAGGAGAGTATGGACAATAGCGACAAAGAGTTGAAAACGGTACAAGCACTTCGAAAAGATATGTTGAGAATGATGAAAGAACTAAAGGCTAATAAGGAGAGCATGAAGGAGGCCAGAGAACCATGGTGTACGGACTGCAATGGGGAAGGTCACACGAAGGCGAACTGTTCGAAAAAGTTGTTCTACGATATCTACCAAGTGATGGGACATTCCATCAAGGAATTCCCATACAACCTAAAAGCCAAAAGTGCACAAGTACTCTTCACTTAGGGAGAACCGTCAACACTGCCAAACACACCATCAAAATCCTAGAACAATTCCAATGCGTCCCCTGAAGGGTACTGAAATAACCAAAGGAGCAACAATAGTACCCCACGAAATAAGATACAGTACGATGGCAAAGGACAACCCATGATCCAATGTCGGAAGTGCAACGAATGGGGCCACTTCGCCAGGAACTGCTAGAAGGTCAAGGTTCAAGAGGAAGATTGTGTAAGTGGTGTGGACTAGGCAACCATGAAGACAATGAATGCCCCAAGCAGAAGGGTATCCATATGCTAGAAGTAGAAGAACAAAAGGTACTAGCGATCACCAAAGCGCAAACGAAGAAGGCAACCCACCCAGATCCACGTACGGAAAAACAAAGGATGAAGGAAGCAAAAGCCGAAGTGGAACAGGCAATGACAAAGGAATAAAAAACACCTCTGGAGAAACCAGGAACCTCTCGACGGTCAGAGGTGGAAACCAACATCGTACAACAGGTATTGCAAACCACCATACCGATAAAAGTAACTGACCTTCTCCAAACTCTGCCGCAGTTGGGACTTGCAATGACAAATGTCATCAGGGATGGCAAGCAACTGGAGGACCAAAGGCAAGAATTAGTACCAAAACCGCCACTGTACAGTGAACAAACCATTGACCTCGTACTACTAACAGCAAACATTTCAAATGGAGATCGAAGGGAATATTTTGACAAATACTATCATCGACGGAGGATACGGAGTCAACGTACTACCCAAAGACACATGGAAGAGTCTCGAGAAGCCAACACTCTGGCCACCAACAATCCAACTCATCGGTGTCGATCAGCATGGCATCAAACCGTTGGGAACAGTGATGGCGCAAAATGTGGTGATCAAAACACAGCCATTCATACTGAACTTTGTAGTCATTCCATTATCAAGGAAGGCATACGATGCATTGCTTGGATGAGGGTGGTTAGTGGCAACGAGGGCGAATCATAATTGGAAAAGAAACACACTGTCCATAGAGAGCAATGAAAGGAATACGTGATCGACCTAAGAAATCAAACAATGAGCGAAGAACTGGCATCAAACTCTGAATCAAAGAAAGGAAATGGAATGGAGGGAGGAGGAACCATAGAGCCGAATGACAAAGGAATCCTAGACCTCCAGGAGTGCTCGGAAGATGAAACAAATTCCTTGAGCGGACTATTCCACTGGCAAATGGAGGATTACGAAGTTTTCCAGCAAGATTGCAATACACTACAAGTCAAGGAGGAAGGGAGGGGAGAGGACGAAGCATCAAAAAGGCAACCGTTCCCTCTGGAATATGGAGAATACAAAGGAGTGGCCAGAGTGGACGACACACCAACACATCACTTCGAAGGAGATAAGGTCATCAAGTACGAGGAACCGAATATAAAGAAGGTCAACTTGGGGGAAGAATGTAATCCTCGTACGATCCTGGTGGGAGATGACTGGAACCCCGTACTAAAAACAGCCGCCTTCAAAATTTTCATGTTGGAATTATATTCAAGGTCAAAGTGAGTGACTGCGTGTCACCAATAGTGATATCTCTAAAGGAGTCAGAACAGATCATAATATGCATAGACTTTTGAAGCCTCAACATGGTGACAATTAAGGATCCCTTTCCGATACCATTCACTGATTCAATCTTGGAGGAAGTGGTCGGGCACGAGATGTATTCATTCCTCGACGAGTTTCTAGGATATAACCAAATAAGCATTGTCGAGGAAGACAAACTCAAGACAACCTTCGTGGTGGAGGACGGAGTGTGCATACAACAAGATGTCATTCGGTCTGTGCAACACTCCGGCAACCTTCCAACAGATCATATTACATATATTTGATAAAATGTTCATGGGAAATTTCAAAGCATTCCTTGACGACTGGTCCATCTTCCTTAATGAGCAAACACACCTAAAGGCCCTCTAGGAATGTATGGAACGATGCAGAGCAACCCGGTTGGCGCTCAACCCCAAGAAGTGTCAGTTCATGGTACCTCAAGGAAAACTACTCAGACACATTGTCTGTAAAGAAGGATTGAAGACTAGTCCGGACAAACTTCGAGTGATCATATAGATGGAAACTCCGCAGAATGTCACAGGAGTGAAATCATTCCTCAGTAACGTGGGATATTACGGAAGATTCATAAAGAACTTTGCCCAAATCTCGTACCCATTGGACATACTTACAAGGAAGGGGCAACCGTTCGAATGGACAGAAGCACAAGAAGCAGCATTCCAAGAATTGAAGGTACGACTGATCAGTTCACCAATCCTGGCATACCCGGATTGGGACAAGGAATTTCATGTGCACGTAGATGCTTTGAACTTTGCTATCAGAGCAACACTGGCACAAGTGGGCGTTCAAGGACTAGACCATCCAGTGTACTTCGCCAGTCGACTACTGTCTAGAGCGGAGAAGAATTACAGTATGACAGAGAGGGAAGCTCTCAGAATGGTGTACGTCATATAGAAATTCAAGCACTACCTATTGGCAACCCCCTTCACGCTTTACGTGGATCATCACGCATTGATGTACCTAGTGAACAAGCCAATCATTCAAGGAAGGGTAAGCAGATGGCTACTACTCCTACAGGAATTCATATTCACCACCATCGTATGGTCGGGGAAGAGTCACATCATTGCCAACCAACTGTCAAGAGTACGGTCTGGCGAACCACCTGACGACGTGAATGAAGATTTTCCTAATGCACACCTATTCCAAATAGCGGCTCTACCCCCATGGTACGAGAAGATTAGGGAATACTTATCCATCTCATCATTCCCGAAGGACATGCCACCGATAGAACGACATAAATTGGTATTGAAGAGCAAGACATTCCAACTCATCAACAGACTGTTGTACAAGATGGGACCCGACCAAGTGCTCCGTCGATGCGTCATGGAGGAAGAGATTCCAAGAGTACTGAAGGAAGTGCACGAAGGACTGGCAGGACACATGGGGCTTGATGCCACGGCAAGAAAAGCTTTATTGGCAAGTCTCTAGTGGCCGACAATACACTAACGCACGGGAATGGGTTGTAGGATGCGACACCTGCCAACGGGTTGGTAAGCCATTGAAGTGAGACTTCATGTCGTTCTTCCTGTCACAACCTCAAGATTTGTTTGAACGATGGGGACTAGACTTCATCGGGCCATTGAAGGTCAGTCAAATGCACCGATGTTGATACATTGTTGTCGCCACGGAGTACCTGACGAAGTGGGTGGAGGCCAGAGCACTGTCAAACAACACTGCAGTCAATACGGCCAAATTCATGTGTGAGCAAATTGTCATAAGATACGGGATACCTATTCAAATTACAAGTGACCGAGGAGGTCACTTCGTGAACCATGTCATACGACTGATGACATCGGAGTTCAAGATCCTACACAAGCTTTCCAGCCCGTACTATCCAAGAGCAAATGGTCGGGCGAAGTCAACTAACAAAATACTTGTATTAGTCATCCACAAATTTTGCAGCATTGAGGAGGCAGATTAGGAGGAACGACTACCAGCCGTACTATGGGCGTACCGTATGACTTACAATGTAACAACCAGCCATAACCCTTCCAACTGATGTACAGACAGGAAGTTGTAGTAATGGCAGAGTACCTAGTGCCAAGTCTAAGGATTGCACTGGAAAATAGATTAGGCGACAGAGAGTTTGAAGGAGAGATTATTCCAATTGAACAAGTTGGACGAACGACAAGTAATGGCTCAATGGGTGACAGAAGTACACCAGAACCGGTGGAAGTTTTGGCACGACAAATATCTCTGAGCAAACTTCCAGTCGGGGCAATTAGTTTTAAAGTACAACGGCCATAACGAACTCAAGCCAAGCAAGTTTAAAATCAAATGGTTGGGGCCATTTCGGATCCACGAAATTGGAGACAACGGAGCAGTTAAATTAGCAAGACCAGACGGCACTATGTTGAAGGATCCGGTGAACGGGTCAAAGTTGAAAATTTATAAAGAAAGGAAGGAACCTATGCAAATAAATATGTTGTCATACACAACCAAAGAAGATTGGCCGGTACAAAAGGATGAAGCCAATAAGGAACAAGAATGGGGCCTAGGAGGAAGCAAATGCCTTGCCGAAGAAGACTAGACCGCATCAGACAGAGATAAGATTATTGAAGAAAGACTGGCAATCAAGAAAGTTGAAGGTATTGCAATACCTCGGGTGCAAAAGCATCTGACGAACGCGGTGTTTGGAACACCCGCCCTATGGCGACGAATAGGACACTGGAAATTCTAGGCCCTGTACGAAGGCATAAGGAGGGGATACCTCACCAAGCAATTGGATGAAGAAGCTCAAAAAGAGAAAGAAGAGCAAGCGGCAAAGGAGCCGAGGGAGCGCCATCCGAGTGACACCGACGAAGAAGACACAGAATGGTGGGACAATGAGCAATAGAATGCATATGCCGAGAAGATTGGCACATGCCTGAAAATGGTGATAATGACTAAAGACACGTTCATGTCACATGTTGATGGATACATAGAAGACTTGTTGAAGAAAATGAGAACGAACATAAGGAAAGTGTCGAAGGTGACGAGGGTCGTAACAATGGATGGACTGTGGAGAGTGATACCAAACCCAGCCAGACCACCGACAATGGAAGGAGAGGATGTAACGTAGTACCAATAGTACGACAGAAGATATATCGATGGCAGCTTTAAAGGTATCGGTCCTGCTCCTTTACTTGATAAATTGTTTGACGTAAAGTATATGGGGACCTATTGTGAAGAAGAATGCTACAAGAGGCCCCCATACACATGCAAGTGGCACTACGCCTTGAAATTACGGGTGAGGAAAGGCGAAGAAGTTAGGGGGATGAAAAGAAAAGTAGAGAGGAGAGAGAATTTGAGAAAAGTAAGAAAAGACGAAAAATGAAGAGAGAGGAGAGAGAAGATGAGAGAAAATCAAGAAAAATTAAGAGAGGAGAAAGAAAAGAAAAATAGAAAAAATGCCAAGGGGGAATCAAAAGCAATTTAAAATAAGGAGAGAGAAAGAATGAAAAATGAAGAAAATAAAAGATTAAAAAAGGCGAAAGTATTAAAAAATGAAGTGGAAAATATTAAAGTGGGAAGTGAAAAGATTAAAAAATTAAAAGAGACATGGAGAATTAAAGTGAGAAAAATTAAAATAAAAGTTAGCTAAGGCTTGACCAAAAAGCAACCCATACGGCCATTCAAAGAAGTGACCAAGAGAAGTAAAACTTGGCAAAAAATTAAAATAAGAAACATTATTAAATTGAAATTGTACAGCCATTGAGAGAAGGCAAGACATTGGCGAAAATCAAAACAAGAAACTGCCAAGCTTATGTATTGAGAAAAAAGGTTGTACGAGATAAGGAAGGCATTCTCTGGTCAAGTTTGGCAATAAGTTTGGCGAAGAATAGACAAAAGTTCTAGCAAGAAGAAAAGTGCAACATCGTACGACAGACAGTAGAAACCCCCATTCGTCATTTGAGTAACCAAGGCAGCGTACGGTCTGGAGGCATATACAAATACGTCGTACAGAATTGGGCCCTCATACGGAAGGGGAAGAACGGCCAAAGTAGCGAACAAAGACAAACCATACGGCATCATCCGTACAAGCATCAAATAGCATATCTTGGTATCGTACGGCCCTCTTAGTATAGATGGCAAGTTTTAAGACAATCCAGAATCATACGACAAAATAGTAGCAAGGGGAGCGTACGATACCCATAGAGACTATCAACCCTATGACTTCCACAAGAGCAGGGTTCTCTAAGTGTACGGCAATTAGCACTGTGGTTGCACAATGTACGACAACCAAAGAGGAAGCATCTCATCGTGAAGGCACTCCAAGCAAGGAGATTGGCAAGTTTGGAACTGTATAGCCTAAGCACAAATACGGGCAATTGTAGTAACTGTTTTCGGCAAGAATTAATTGTAAGACGGAAAAGAACACAGTTGAATTGCATTGCCAGAAAGATACCGAAATGGACAAAGGAAAGAAAGCAATACAGTACAAACCGAATGTGGCATCAGCAGCAAAGAAAAAGAAAATGAGTGCAGAAACAGACGCCATGACCTGGGAAAGCTTGACCGAGAACGAGTGCAAGCAATGGTGGAGAAATACGGCCGATGATCATATCCTGAAAATTGCACTAAGGCATGCTCGCATGGACAAAGCAACACTCTTACCATTTTTCAATGCTCAAGAGTTCTAGCCTTGGCTAAAGGCCATGGTTGAATATTACTGCCAGCATTCACACAGGTCTACTTTGGATTACAGGGGTTGTCCAATGACAATCTCATTTTGGCCACAGGATTTCAAAAGAGTGTTCGACATCCCAGCAACAAGAGTCGGGGTAAACAAACTGGGCAAAATGACTCAACAGCACAAAGATCTCATCAAGAAAGTATGCCAAACTGGCTTGACAGCCCAAGAGGAGAGCATATGGAATACGGGCAATAGAAGGTTGCGCAAGCACCATTTGGCGACCCCAGAATGGAAATGCTTTCTAGATTTGATAAAGTGCAGATTGACAAGGGCAAGCCGAGCGTCGGCCATCGCCATTTGGATGGAAGACTACACGATTGGCCTGAGCGTGGGCAAAGTGTATAATTGGGGGCGGTTACTTTCAGAGCAAATGAGAGAATTTTTGTCACAGAGGCACAAGGCGTTTTACATGACGTAGCACGCAATCGCCTTGTTCCTCGATGTCATCCACATGCAAGTACCAGAGGTCAGATGGGGTCGGTTGCAACCACTCACCCACTTGGATCCAACGTTGTCGTAGGCACTCTACTGGACGGAGTTAGAGCTAAAACAAGTTGGCAAAAATTCCCTACAAGCGGGGAAGAAAAGGAAATGCAGGGAGGTGTCGGTGGAAAAGGAAGCATCGACCGAGGAAGCATCAACAAAAAGTCGCAAAGAAGAGGAGGAATAGGAACCGATTGAATTGTCTTCTTCGACTTTGGCCGACAGTTCGCTGACGAACGAATAAGTGTCCTTGACCGTAGATGCTCAGACGACACCGGGGATGGAGCTAGAGGAAGCAACTATAATACCACCGATCCAACCGGCGAGCTTCACCCTGCTAGCACCGCCAGTTCATATCGGGAGCTCACCGCCGGCCATAACATTTACCCTTTCAGCATCACCCATTGGCATCGGGTGGACACTAAGAGTAGCAGCTTCTGTGTCAAGTGCATCGCCAGATTGGGCACTACTCGCACAGGACTCGGCACCGTTGTCTACCACACCGCCAAGGTTGGCAGCCATATTGCCAAGTTCGGCGATTTCAGGGGAGGTATTGCCAAGTTCGGCGATTTCAAGAGAGGTTTTGCCAAGTTCAGCAATTTCAGGAGAGGCATTGCCAAGTTCAATTATTTCAGGAGAGGTATTGCCAAGTTCAGTGATTTCAGGAGAGGCATTGCCAAGTTCAATGATTTTAGGAGAGGCATTGCCAGGTTCGACAGTTTCAGGAGAGGCATTGCCAAGTTCGGCGATAGGAGATGGATTGCCAGGTTCGGCAGCGTCAAGGGTTACACTGCCAAGTCTGGCAATCTCAAGGGATACACTGCCAGGAACCTCAACCCCTGCCGCATCACCAGACATACCAATGACAATGATGACTTGGGGAACGATCATAACACAGGAGCAGGTTCCCCTTGTTACACCACCAAGAACACCGAGAGTGCCACAGATAAATGATTGGTTGGGGTTGATGGGTTTCATGTTAGAGGTGGCAGAGCTACCAATACAGAGCCCTTCAAAGGGTTTGGTTGAGGGTACGGATGAGGGAGGCCCACTCCTCCAAACTCAACAGAGTGATACTGCCAAGCTAGCAAAAGAGATGCACGAGTAGCCACCAATGGCTATAGGCAAGATGGAGATGGCAGGAGAGATGGAGACAGTAGTAGCAATGGTACAAGAGCATGAGGGGCAAACATTGAGGGAGACCCCTGCGGCAGGTGACAAGTCACCATCAGCATCTAGTGGTGAAGAGGAGGATGACTCCACTAGGTCTAGCAAATTGGTCATAGAGATATCACAGCCGAATCCATCAGATTCTTTGGGAACTGTACAACGATATGTAGAAGAGCTCCAACACATGGGACGGGTCATGATGCAAGTAGGACACATCTCTAAAGAGCTCAAGGTCGATCGTTCCCCACTTGTGGCCCAAGAGGTATAGCGGATCCATGGATTTGTGCAAATGGGATGTAAATCAGAGTTTGCTCGTATCTTCACCAGTCAGGGATGGCCGGCAGGTGAGACCCCAGCAATGCTCCAAGCATGGCGTGGTACACCACCGAGGATGGCAAGAAGGAATGCCTAGGTTCTAGAGAGTCTATCATACCGAGTTAGCCTTCCATGACATCTATGCGATAAAGTGCCAGATATTGTCTACGGAGCTAGCAATGGCAGGAAAGGTGGAGGCATTCAGAATGCTACATAAGGTTAAAGACGAGTCATCCCAAGGTATGAAGAACCTTCAAACACAATTGATGGAGCAAACTTAGCTAGCCAGTGCTGAGGAAGCCCGAGCAGTGGCCTTGGAGGCCAAGGTGGCCACTTTGGAGGAAGAGGCGCAGCAAAGGGAGCAGGCATGGGAACAGCGAGAAAAGGAGTTGGAAGAGCAGTTGGTGACAAGGAGCATGAAGGTGGACAAGGCCAAAAGCCAGGTGATGGAGGTGGCTCGCATGGTTAAAGCTGCCAAGGAGAGGGAGATACTTGCCAACCGCCAACTCCGCATGCGTACAAAGGAAGTGAGGCGATTGAGGGAGCAGCGATGTCCAATGACCACCCCGAGCTCATCAATGCATCCAAGGACGTCCTCGCTTCCCCCCACCTCTCATTAGCATTATGTATAGTATCATTCCCTTTTTGATTTGTCATGTCATCTAGAAGACGACTTCTTTTGTGGGGGTATGATGTAAGCGGACATTGTATTTAGTTGTAGTCGGCCTTAGCATAGTTGGTCGTAGTCGGCCAGTTACTTATGTTTAATAAAACCATAGTTGTAGTGTGAATAATTAATGTAATAAATGTCATGTGTACTCGGATAATTAAGTCACCATTAGTGGTCAAGAGGTTGTTATGAAACGTCACGACGGTTGGTTGCTCAACCACCACCGAGCATTATATGTGTACTAAGTCCTTGTAGTCAGGAAGACATTATGATGAGAGTACTATTGACAGCCATGTGATTGTAATGTTGATACTTTACTGTGGATAAATGAATAGAAGCATTCCTTATTTCATGCATCTTGTATTTTGGAATATGTTGTACGTATCTATATTCTATGCATAGCTAGTTTACTTCTGTAGTACGTTGAAATACACCCTGTGAAGTAGTACGTCATTATTAAAAACTTCTAAAAAAAAAAATTCAATCGACAGGTTTTTAAAAAAAGTTTTTAAAAAAAAATATTAAATATTTATAGATTGCTTATTAAGTGCTACCAGTAGCGTTGGGTCCACGGCTTTAAGGCTGCAGCCTGTGGCCACAACAACCGCAGTGTTAGCAAGCGGCCAGTGGTTATAAAAATTGCCGCTCTCTACTAACCGCGCGGCATTTACTCCCAAGCCACTAACGGCTTCAAAATAGCAATCTGACAGTTTTTAAAACTGTGACCAGTCTTGCCGACCATGCCACCCCACCACCATCACCACCCAGGGAGCCACCAAGACTCCTCAATTTGGCCTAAAATAAGCCTTTTTTTCAATTTTGCACAACTTTTCACCAAGGTGTCGGATTTCTACGAAAGAGATATTGTCGAAAAGCTGATTCGACAAACTTCGCAATGGTGCAAGTGAATTTTGCAAATTTTGCCATTTTTTGCAAAAAAAATCAGCTCAAAGGTACACTTGTATTAATTACTTGTAACTGACATAACTTTTGCATATGAAATCGAAATTTGGCAAACTTTTTTTTGAAATTGCTCAAAAAATTGAAAAGAATCTGTTTGTAGCCTCTATTTCATTTTTGAAAAGCCATTTTTTTCAAAAATTGTAAAAAACACTATGTGTTATAAACGGTTGATTTGAGCTTGTGACTTGTACAAATTGCAAAAAAAATTCAATGTAATTTGTTGGGGGGGTTGCAAATTCAGTTTTAATACATTTTTGGGGGGTGAAAGGCACAATTTAAGTGCCACATTGTCTTCTTTCTCTTGGTGTTCTTCTATCCAATATGGCAAATCTAAGGCAAATTGAACCACTCACTCCACATAATTATTATACATGGAAACTAAAAATGACTTAATTATTACAATCTAAGGGTCTGTGGCAAATGTTAAGAAGCAAAACAACTTGAATTCACAAGGGAATATGAAAAATTTACTCATAGATGTAAAATGGATGAAGCAAAATAGCTCCAATACCATGTTGAAGCGAGCAACCAAGATCTTCAATCTAAAACACCAAATAACCTCCACATGCAATAGAGATAAGCAACAATGAAAGATGCTTTTCCACCAAACAAGAATTACAATATGATAAAAATGTGATCAATATGCTATCAAGATGCAAAATATGCAAGAGATGCCTTGCTTATAAAGGCAAGGTGAGAGATAGGATTAGACAAGATCATGACAAGTTTCTTAATCCTATCACATGAGACAACTGGGTAGACGCTTTGAGCATGTTATTGAGTTAGAGGAAGGGGCAGGGCTCGTCATCACAACTCCTTATGGCCATCCAAAAAGGCATAAGGAAGAAATAGAGAAAGCAATCAGAGAGCTACTTGATATGGGCCACATTAGATCTAGTTCCAATTCTTTTACTTCTTTAGTGGTTTTTGTTAAAAAAGATGGGACTATGAGGCTATGCATTGACTACAGGGCTCTCAATAAAAGACAATCAAGAAAAAGAGTATCCTATCCCTAGGATCAATGAGATGATTGATGAGTTGCATGGAGGAGCTAAGTTACCGGTTCAGGTTTGGGTACGAGTACGAGTACGGCGATACGGAAAAAAATTTCCTTGCATACAGGTACAAAAATATATGTATGTATGTATGTGTGTGTGTATCTATGTATCACGTATGTATATATACATACACATAAGACATACATTGAAATATGCCCCTTAAAAAATTTCTTAATTTTACATTTCAATTACAATTGCAACACACACCCGTTAAGGTTAGCTCCAAAACCAAAACAATGCGAAAGGTAACTCTAACCAAGAATGCACCCTAAAACCATTGAAGGAAGAGGGGCGAGCATATGGTCAGAGGATCCCTAGGATCTAAATAACTCAACAACTGAAAGTAAATGATAAGACTTAATGCCAAGAATGTGCACACAAGATCCTTTTGAAGGCGAGGTGCTAACATATGGCGGAGTAAGTATTACAAAACTGAAAGAACTTAGGCGGTGAACCAGCCATAAAGATTTCCGCTCAACCACTTAAACAGTGGGGGGAATACTACAAACAATTCAACTAATTCATCCGCTGCGGCGGGCATCCACTCTTGAGTGGGAATTCTCCACTTTTCAATGGGTACAATGAGAGTCACAAAGTTTATTCTCCACACTGGCGGTAAACCATTCAGGGGTAATTAATGTTTTGCATTATAATTCACAAGTAAATGCAACAATAATAATGACCGGATTAGTACTACTAATTCACAGCCTTACAATGAAATAAATCTGCAATTTACAAGTGTTACAATAACATAACCAATGCAAATACTTGAAAGATGATTCTTCCAACTTTTAATCTTCACAAATACAGAATTACAAGCCAAAATTTGAACTTTGTTCAATCTGATATAATGAACCAGCAAACTGAATTTTCATAACCAGCAAATGCAACATATCAAGAATGTTCAAATCTCTTACCACACTTCACCAAACTTCGATGAGGCAGCAGCTGGTCATCATTAAATTGTTCAAATCTTCTTCCAAAATGCTTCTATCTTCTCCAAATGGAATGCACATGGAATTAGCAGCATAGATGCCCAAGAAGTATTGCATATCTAAGAAAAGAGCTAAGTCTGATATAAAACCAGCAGCCTGTAATTTTTCAACCAGCAACTATGCAACACCCAAATGTTCATAACCTCCACAATACTTCACCATATCACCTTAAATTAGAAGCAATTAATCACAAGAAACATGGCGACCAGCTCACATGAAACTCTAATGCCAAATCAAACACCAAAAAGAAGACACGAATTTCAAAGCTATCTTCTTGAAATGGTACGACCCTAGGAGAGGGTCAACCTCTCTTTAAAATTCATCACTTTATTATAAATTTTGATCTTGCACAAATATGGATGCCTCAAGCATACAAACTAAAAGAACCAATACCCATGTGCAATTAAAAATCATTCAAAAAGCTGCATATGAAAATCACCTTCAGCCATGAACGAACCAGCAAGCTCAAAAACTGAAAAATACATCAAATTCTACAACAGTGAAGCTCAATGTGCACTTCTGAATGAAGCACACTCTCAATCCACCATCTGGGGAACCATAGTTTCAGGCCCGAAGAATGGAGTCAATTTGCTAAGATTCCCCTTATTAGTCAGGTTCTGGATTCATTCCAGCAGCGTAACTTTGCTCTTCAAAAATATGCATAATCAGCTCATCATAAACATCAATATATAGGCTTCAGTTGGCAAACGAAGCAACAAGAGACTCTTCAAATTCCAAGAAGTTGAATCACTTCAACTTCCAAAAGGGACGCCACTTTAAGCATTTCACTTTTTGAAATAATAAAATATTAATCAACCTCTTTTAGGCGTCCAACTTCACTTTGCAACAATAAAGCATTTAATAATTCATTAAATGCACCATTGACCCCTTAATGACCCCTTTTAAAAACAACATGAAGTGATCATTCCTAGGCGTGGGGGTACAACTGAGAAACATAAAAATGACTAAGTATAAAACTTAATCTATGGAGATAACCAAACCAAACTGAAACTGAAGAAGGACAAGATGACTTGAGCTGAACTGATGCCAATGCCACTGCCACAAAATGACTTACTAAAAATAGCCAACTGCTATAAATAGTAAATCCACAACAAAACTCACAAAAAACTGAATTGAGCTGGAAGCAGAACTTACTGAAAATGGAAACCCTAGATTTAGCACAACTGAGTAGCCTACGGATTCTCGGAAATAGGCTAAATCCAAATGAAGAGCGTATGGCCAAAATGGGGACATTACAGTCCACCCTTCCCAAAATTGCTTGTCCTCAAGCAATTTTAATGCCTTCCCAAAAACCATGCTGAACCAAAAATGAAACTAAATATGATCCCTGGGTCCCAAATCAACCTAGGAGAAAGATAGCACCAATAGATGTAAGCACTGCACTGCTGGATGCCAATACAAGAAGCCTCCTTATTAAAACTATACTGAAACACCATAGAAAATAATTCCAAAAGGCCAACATTAGCTTCATCATCACCAGTTGTTGAATCACAAGCCCAGGTGATTCCTAGATTCCAAATCATCCTCAGGAATACTGTTCATCTAATCCATTGCGCTACTTTGATTAAAACAACTGAATACCCAAGGTGGAGCAACATATCATGGTCCCCAAAAAACAATACACCAAACATGTCAATGCCCGGGTCCCATATCAGTCTGTAGAACCTGCAAAATTCACTGTTATAATTTTGATCAGCAACATAAATGTTTTCAAACATGTTATCAAACCAATGCCAATCATAGAATAGCACTCCACACACCATCACAGTACAATGCTTCTTTTGAAGCAAACTGCTTTCACCGAAAGAACTTCGAATAATCTTCACACATCTCACAACATGAGTTTCTAATTGATGAATCAAATCAACAATTAGTTCACTGCCCCAAACAATAATGTATGAGATGTTACCAAAAATTCCACTGTCTATCATCAGAAGACAATCCATACCTAAATTTTGACCATACTGAACCATTCCCTTGCTCATCTGAGGCAGAAGTTCAGTCCATATAGGAGATAGAGAGACCTGAAAATGATTAAACTAGCTTCCTAACAGGTTTGAAAACATCCTAGGATCTGATTTTTGGAAAACCAACATCCAAGAAAGTGAGCAGCAGCTGCAACTTAAGAATTTCTCAACAAAATGAGCATAACTGCTCATGAACCAAGCTGGTGGCACCTTTAGCAAGAGACCCCATGCCACCACAAACCAACTTCTGATCATATTTCCTTCACAAATCATCAATTTATGATCAAAAGTAATGAACCAATGACAGGAAAAGAAGATAGCAGCAGTCAAAGGACTAAAATTTTGGAACTTAACTCTCCAAGAAACCTCCTTTTTATGCATACCAATCTTCATATAAGTATACTTGAGATCCCACATACTAACTTTCAATTGGAGACATTTCCCAACACATAAGCAAATAATCACAACTACATTCTGAGAATAATGTGCTGGTTTATTCCCTTTAGAATTATCAATATTGCCTTCTTGCCGAATAATACCAAGATCCCAAACCAACAACAATGAAGAACCATTTCTCAGACGGAGAACTGCTCTCACCTGAATCCTCTGATTTGCTCGCTCCATCTGAATTGATGCTTCTTGAAACTCCAAAAAATAATCAACCAACCTACATTCGTTGAAGAAATCGAATCCAGTATCTTGTGACATGATTTGCCGGAAAGATTCCATGAATCCTTCATCAAATGCAATTCTAAAATCAATCACTCTAAGAGAAGATGGTGATGAACTAAAATCTGACAAGAGTCTCACAAGCATCCTCATCAAAATATAAATAAAACCTTCATCAACATGCCCATCAACTCTTTGATGAACAATAAGAATGTCTTCATTTCTTTGTGTTCCAAGAGTTACCAATTCTTGCCGAGTGGATGCACTAGGAGCAGCAGTAGATTCAACTTCATGCAACTCACGTATCAACTCTCCAATGCTAGAAGACAAACTCAAATCCCCTCCTTCAGTAATCTCTAAAGCAAATCCTTCATCATTTTCAAAAAGAGGATTTACATAAACCTTACTAGAACCTTCTTCATACAAGAGATTGAAAAAGCATGAAAAACTTGAGAATTTGAATGCTTTGGTCTCTCAGGGCGGCATTCCAAATCATATGTTTCTTGTATGAGATCAAGCTCATCAAGAATTACTTGAAGCTCCTCCGCTCTACTTTTGTTTTCTTGCTCCCATGAATATTGAAAAACAGCAATCTGATTTTCTGCTTCAATTAGGGTCTCATGCACTTCTTGCAACCTCACTTTGCTAAGCTCATTCCACTCCAATGCCTTGTCAGCAATATTGGCCACTATGTCTTTGTCACGAATGATGTGCAAAAGACTAGATTTAATCTCCTCCAAGGCAAATTTAATGGACTTCATGTCATCAATAGAAATGCAGCATACAACTTCTCCCCTAGGCACATCATAAATCAACTGTTCTACATGTCTATGAATTCTATCAAGATTTGACAAAATTTGAATTCCATTATCAGCAATGTGTGAACTTGAGTTGCAATCATTATGTACTAGCTGAGATGATGTAGAACAATTTTGATGGATAAAGATTTCAAAAATGGTTTGAGTTGTACTCCTCAACTTGTCTCGCATGTGATGAACACTCTTCATCATTCCATCCATAGTGCCTTCCAATTCCTTAGCTTTTTGCCTTAGCTTGATTTCCGGTGAAGAAAAATCTGCCTTATAACTACTAGAAACTTCACCTTCCATGTTGTCTCCTACACATTATTCTAGGGAGTTAATCAAATCATGTTTGAAATAGGAAGTGACTACTACTTCCTCTTTCTCTTTCTCCTCTTTAGCTTGACTTTCAAACGAGCATCCTTCGGAATTGTGAAGAAGCAATTTGCAGATTGAACTCATAACTCCTTCCATCCCAACTTCTTCATTTGGATCTGCACTTATGGCCTCTTCATGCATCTTTGTTTCAACTTTTGTTTCCAAAAGTTCTTTCTTTGAATCTTCAACATGAGGCTTCTTAACACAAGCCAATTCACTGTTCTCCTTTGTGGAAAACAAGAATACTTCACTAGTCTTCAAGGCTTCCACTGACATATTACATTCTTCTATAGAATGCTTGGATAAGTGCAAATTTGTGAATACCCCTTGAACTTTTGCAATGTCTTCAAAGGGATTCCAACTTTCATCCTCTTCAGCTTCAGATATCTCTTCTCTATTTTCAACAGTCTTCTTCAAAAGTGGTTTCAACTTATCTTCACATTGACTGAAAAATTTATTTAACTAACAAATCAGCAGTGGGAGAAATCTACTCTTCACGTTTGTAAGCATCCAAGAGAAGAGTTTGGACACTTTCAGGAAGACTATCAGCTTCTTTAATTGTAGAGACCAGAACATTTATGACAGCTACAAGCATACTCTCTTCTTGCTCACTCCAAGTCGAGGTGAAAAAATAATTAAACAAGTGATAAATTTGATTCTCCATCTCAAATTCTATCATTACGATGCAAGCACCAACTTCAGAAAATGTTTTTAAAACAACAGCTCTTCTTGAAAACAAGCTACTACCAGTTTCATCCAAATCTTGAAAACTTTCCACTATCATATTTAATACGATCTTCATAGTTTCATCATCATAGGGCAACTAGGGAATTACAATTCTTATTATCTCCATGAAACAAGAAGAAATCAGCAGCTTGGTTTCTTCATTAGGATGCCCCAACCAATAGGGTTGATTCAAGGAATTCACTGCAGGAGCTAGTGCCAACTCCATTTTCTCTGAAGGTGATGGCTTCACTTGTCTCAAACATTGTTCTAACAAATGAAGAATGTTCTCTTCATTTTCTCTTGACTGAAACTCTTTGCCAAGTCTCTTTCCAACCATATACAGTGCCTCTGCTAGTTTCATCTCTTCTTCATTAGCCATGCCTAACTGCCAACTTCTGGATACCACAAGGAGCTGAACTAGAATCGGTTCTGACTTTCAGTGTAGTACTGGAGATTCTCTGTCACTCAACTGCCTAAACATGAAGCTCTGATCACAGGATGGCAGGATCTTCTGCTCTAATACCACTGAAATATGCCCCTTAAATTTTTTCTTTATTTTACATATCAATTACAACTACAACACACCCGTTAAGGTTAGCTCCAAAACCAAAACAATGCGAAAGGTAACTCTAACCAAGAATGCACCCTAAAACCATTGAAGGAAGAGGGGCGAGCATATGGTCAGAGGATCCCTAGGATCTAAATAACTCAACGACTGAAATTGATTTACAACTGAAAGTAAATGATAAGACTCAACGCCAAGAATGTGCACACAAGATCCCTTTGAAGGCGAGGTGCTAACATATGGCGGAGTAAGTATTACAAAACTGAAAGAACTTAGGCGGTGAACCAGCCATAAAGATTTCCGCTCAACCACTTAAACAATGGGGGAAATACTACAAACAATTCAACTAATTCATCCACTACGGCTGGCATCCACTCTTGAGTGGGAATTCTCCACTTTTCAATGGGTACAATGAGAGTTACAAAGTTTATTCTCCACACTAGCGGTAAACCATCCATGGGTAATTAATGTTTTGCATTATAATTCACAAGTAAATGCAGCAATAATAATGATTAGATTAGTACTACTAATTCACAACCTTACAATGAAATAAATCTGCAATTTACAAGTGTTACAATAACATAACCAATGCAAATACTTGAAAGATGATTCTTCCAACTTTTAATCTTCACAAATACAGAATTACAAGCCAAAATCTGAACTTTGTTCAATCTGATATAATGAACCAGCAAACTGAATTTTCATAACCAGCAAATGCAACATATCAAGAATGTTCAAATCTCTTACCACACTTCACCAAACTTCGATGAGGCAGCAGCTGGTCATCATTAAATTGTTCAAATCTTCTTCCAAAATGCTTCTATCTTCTCCAAATGGAATGCACATGGAATTAGCAGCATAGATGCCCAAGAAGTATTGCATATCAAGAAAAGAGCTAAGTCTGATATAAAACCAGCAGCCTGTAATTTTTCAACCAGCAACTATGCAACACCCAAATGTTCATAACCTCCACAATACTTCACCATATCACCTTAAATTAGAAGCAATTAATCACAAGAAACATGGCGACCAGCTCACATGAAACTCTAATGCCAAATCAAACACCAAAAAGAAGACACGAATTTCAAAGCTATCTTCGTGAAATGGTATGGCCCTAGGAGAGGGTCGACCTCTCTTTAAAATTCATTCACTTTATTATAAATTCTAATCTTGCACAAATAGGGATGCCTCAAGCATACAAACTAAAAGAACCAATACCCATGTGCAATTAAAAATCATTCAAAAAGCTGCATATGAAAATCACCTTTAGCCATGAACGAACCAGCAAGCTCAAAAACTGAAAAATACATCAAATTCTACAACAGTGAAGCTCAATGTGCACTTCTGAATGAAGCACACTCTCAATCCACCATCTAGGGAACCATAGTTTCAGGCCCGAAGAATGGAGTCAATTTGCTAAGATTCCCCTTAGCCAAGTTCTGGATTCATTCCAGCAGCATAACTTTGCTCTTCAAAAATATGCATAATCAGCTCATCATAAAACATCAATATATAGGCTTCAGTTGGCAAATGAAGCAACAAGAGACTCTTCAAATTCCGAGAGGTTGAATCACTTCAACTTCCAAAAGGGACGCCACTTTAAGCATTTCACTTTTTGAAATAATAAAATATTAATCAATCTCTTTTAGGCGTCCAACTTCACTTTGCAACAATAAAGCATTTAATAATTCATTAAATGCACCATTGACCCCTTAATGACCCCCTTTTAAAAACAACATGAAGTGATCATTCCTAGGTGTGGGGGTACAACTGAGAAACATAAAAATGACTAAGTATGAAACTTAATCCATGGAGATAACCAAACCAAACTGAAGAAGGATAAGATGACTTGAGTTGAACTGATGCTGATGCCACTGCCACAAAATGACTTACTAAACTACTATAAATAGTAAATCCACAACAAAACTCACAAAAAACTAAATTGAGTTGGAAGCAGGACTTACTGAAAATGGAAACCCTAGATTTAGCACAACTGAGTAGCCTACGGATTCTCGGAAATAGGCTAAATCCAAATGAAGAGCGTATGGCCAAAATGGGGACATTACATACATATACATATATACATACACATATACATACATAAATACATACATATGCATATACATTTAACCATAGTTGGCAGACTCGCAAAAAACTCGCCGAGTTTTCAAAAACTCGCGAGTTTTTTTGAGTTTAACTCGCAAGGACGAGTTTTTTCGAAAAACTCACGAGTTTTTTCCGAGTTTTTCGAAAAACTCACGAGTTTTTGCCGAGTTTTTCAAAAAAACTCAGCTTTGCAAAAAAAAAGTGTTTCTAATGAAATTTAAGCAATTTTTTAAGTTTCCGAGTTTTTCCGAGTTTTTGGCAAGTTTTAAAAAACTCTCCAATTTTTGGCTTGGCAAGTTTTTCTTTGGGGCGAGTCTTCCAACTATGCATTTAACAACAAAACATACCCACTGTCTCCACAAAGTTGGCATTTCCTGTTACTGCACCAATTACCTACCTGTTTATGTATGTATGTATCATGTATTTATATATACATACACATATAACATATATACATAAATAAATACATACATATACATTTATACATACACATATACATACATAAATACATACATAGGCATATACATTTAACAGCAAACCATACCCAATGTCTCCAAAAAGCTAGCATTTCTTGTTACTACACCAATTACCTACCTATTTCTTGTTAACTTACATAAAAAATGTTTTAAAAAATTACTTTTTTTGTTTTTTTTGGGGGGGAACCCTTAAGTACCCCTGGGTTCGACTGGGTTCGACCCATGTTTGCCCAAAGTCCTTCCTAGGCACCCAGGGAAGGACCCTAAGAGAACTCAAAGGAAAACCAACAAAGAACCAAGACCAGAACCATAACCACACGGGTACAAGGGGGGCAAAAGAGAAGAACCCAACAACAGAGTGGAGTTTATTTTTCAAAGATTGACCTTCGATCAAGGTATCATTAGATTAGAGTCAAAGAAGAGGATATAAATAAGACTACTTTAAGATGCCATTATGGGCACTATGAGTTCTTGGTCGTGCTTTTCAATTGATCAATGTGTTTGCTACCTTCCAATCATGTATGAATCAAATATTTCATAAGTAGTTGCTGAAGTTTCTGCTTATTTTCTTTGATGGCATTCTTATATTCAACAAGATTTGGGAGTATCACCTCAAATACATTGATGAGGTCTTAGAGGTTATGGTGGCATAGTCATTGTTTGCAAAGACATCCAAGTGTGAGTTTGGGATGACATGTGATCAATGCTAAAGGATTCAAAGTGGACCAAGCGAATATTTGAGCTATCCTAGATTGGCCACCACCTAACAGGTCTTAGGGGATTCTTTAGGTTGTGTAGTTATTACAAAAGGTTTGTTAGGGGTTTTTCTCAACTAGAAGCACCCTCAACAAATTTGACCACGAAAAGTGTTTTTTATTTGATAGAGGCAACACAAAAGACCTTTGACAAACTCGAGGTAATGAGCTCTTGTCAAGTGTTACTGTTGTCAAATTTTACTCAACCCTTTGTCTTAGAATATGATGCTTCTATTAAGGGTATTAAAGTTGTCCTAATGTCAAACGAACATCTAATAGCTGTTGAAAGTGGGAAGCTCAAACAAATAGAGAAAGGATTCTCTATTTATAATAAGGATATGTTAGCCATCATGCATGTGTAGGCTAAATTCAGACAATATCTAGTAGGGGATAAATTTGTGGTAAGGATATACTATAATAGTTTAAAATACTTCCTCAATCAAAGAGATTTAAATGAAAGACAGCAAAGATGGGTTGTTAAACTACAAGCCTATGGTTTAGATATTGAATATGTCAAGGGAAAAATAAATGTAGTTGCAAATTCCCTATCCAAGAAGCCAACCTTATGCTCAATGATAGAAATTTCAACAAATTGGAGGGCTCATCTCTTTGTAGAGTATTCTAAGAATACTTTTGCGTGTAATGTCATGGAAGAGAAGGTACAAGATGACAAGTACAAGATAGTGGACAATCTCATTATGTACAAGGACAAAATTTATCTAGTGGCCAAATCTAAAATGAAAGAGAAAATATTGAGAATAGTCCATGACACACCTCTAGCAAGACACCCTGACTACTTTAAGACAGACAAGAAGGATGGGAATAGATTTATTTGGAAGGGACTCAAAGATGATGTCTTGAGACATGTTAGGGAATGTCTGGTGTGTCAATAGAATAAGTCAGAGCATACCTTTCCATCATGATTGTTGCAGGCCCTACCCATTCCAAAGCAGAAATGGAAAAGCATATAATTGAATTTCATCACAACTCTTCCACGAATACAAATCAAGGATTGCATTTTTGCTGTGGTAGAAAGGTTGACTAAGTATGCTCACTTCTATACAATATCCTTCAAGTTTAAGGCACCACAAGTTGCAAAGTTGTTTTTCAAGGATGTGTTCAAACTTCATGGTCTACTATTAGATCCCTAACACAACTTGCAGAATTTTTTTTTTCTTAAAGGGTGCTAGCATTTGTCAAATAGTTTGAACGCACTCTCTCCAATTAGGTTTCGGTTTGTAACTTTCTTATTTTACTAGATAAGCATGCAGCAGGTTAAGATTCATAAATTTTGAAATTGCATAACTAAGATATGATCAACAAAGTTTGCTTCCATTCATGATACCGAGAAGGTATATCAATCATACATTGTTTAAACTTAAATTACAATTCTAACCTTCAACAATGGAAAAGGTAACAGCAACTTGTTTTATTTCCAATTGAAACGTCCTTCACTTGTTTCGCCTAATAAATGCCTTACGTGCCTCTCGCAACTTCAACGTACACCACAATCTTCGCACGACTCCCATATTACCAGCTATGACCAATAAATGTCGGTCCTTAAGAACCCTCAATCCTCTATATGGTTGCGACTAGGTTGAGAAATTCCATGTCATCTCTAGAGATAAGTTGCGGCCCTTGTCCTTTCTGTATGGACTCTCCAATCATTACCAAAAGAAACTATAGTGTCGTCCCTTAGTATACTTGCTGAGATTTAAATAAATGTGGTGCCATTCTATGCAGCATTCTCTATATTCAATCACACCATCTGATATAAGTCTTCAGGATATACAGCTCTTAAGGGAAGAAATAGAAATATACAATACCAGAGATTAATGATTGTGGCTTCCCTAGAAGGGTGTGTTTCCTTAATAAGATTGTGTTGAGGTTTGTCTAGGTAATAAAGGCCTTAATAATATTAGTCAAATCCCCCTTTTAAATATTCAGCTCCCCTAATATGTGTTATGGTTCCCAGATATATGAAAATGCTCCTCAAACATGTGTGGCTAGTTCTAGTCTGGTATGAATGGGCTAGATTGTGTGAACAGCAGCAACTAAAATATAAATATTACCTTCTTCCCACCTCTGCAATATTCAACATAAATACCCCTGAAATTTTCCTTGGAACAAGACTTTGCAAATTTCGGAAATCTCCAACCAATGTATCCCAATGAGAAATCTGAATGACTCTGCCTATGACCAACTAGGGTAGGTCTTCCACTACCGAAACCAGCTTCCCTCAGGTATTCATCTAGGGTTTTGCTCCACAAGAAGCTCTCAAAGTCACAAGAGAAAATAATCAAGCATAATAGAAATGAGCTCCAAAATCTTTTTTTATCAAAACCTAAAGAACATTCTCAAAAACATTTTCAAATTCACGCTTAAAATAATTCATTAAGTCCCGATAATAAAGTGACTTTAACATTTCCCCTTTAATATTTCACTTAAGTCACTTTATGTTGCTTTATGAAATTAATTAAATAACACTACCCATAAAATGCACTTTATCGAATAATATTAAATAATTAATTTTAATTATTCCCTTACTGCCAACTTTAGCCTGAGGGAATAAAATAGGCTAAGTGGTCTTCTGGGCTACTTCTCGGAAGGGGACATTACACCTACATAAGAACACTGTTAGTGATTGGGAAAGGAGGTTTCTCCGTATGTTTTGGAAAGAACTTCTCAAATTGACAGATAGAGATAACTCCAAGTACTAGTTATCATTCATAGACAAATGGACAAACAGAGATTGTCAACAAGTGGGTAGAAGGATACTTGCATAACTATGTGGCAAGATAGTAGAAGGCATGTATCAAGTGTTTATATTTGTGTGAGTGCTGCTATAATACCACATACCACATATCCATCGGCATTACCCTATTCAGAGCGCTATATGGATATGATGCCAAATCTTTTGTGCATTTGACCATTGATGATAGCAGGGTTCTGAAGGCAAAGGACTGGATCCAAGAAATCCAGGACATGCTTAAGTCACTGATGGAAAATCTCCAATAAGCTCAGAATCAAGAAAAGATTTATGTGGATAAGCATAGGGTGGAGAGATCTTTAAAGGTTGGTGACTTGGTCTTTTTGCGGTTGCAGCCTTATAGGCAATCTTCCTTGAAGAAAAGTGGAGCAAAAAAGCTAAAACCAAGATTTTATAGGCCATTAAGAATAGGAGAAGGAAGGTGAGGTTTCTTATGAATTGCATCTGCCAAAGCATAGCAAAATCCACAACATATTTCACATTTCATGCCTCAAACAGACACTCAGACAGCATATTGCACCCTCTCTTGAACTACCACCGTTGGATGAAGAGGGTAAATTAATCTTGATACCTGAGGATATTCTAGATATGAGGGAGAGAAAGTTGAGAAACAAGAGTATCAAAGAGTATTTAATCCGTTGGAAAGACTCGCCTACAAAAGATGCTACTTGGGAAGGAGAACAAATACTGCAACATTTAAATCCTCAATTGCTTGAGGGCAAGCAATTTCGAGAAGGAAGAACAATAATATCCCTTTCACATGAGTAAGCCCCTGATAGGGACCCTAAGCCTATTTTATTTCTCATAGGCTAATAGGGAGGAAAAATGGAATAATTAAGTAATTAAATTAAATTGTCTAAAGTTCGGGCAACTTAATTTTAATTAATTTTTTTTTAAAGTTGGACAATTTAATTAAAATGACTTATGGGGGCCCAACATTAAAAGTTCAAATTATAAAGACATTAAGGCGGGAAAATGAAAAGTTTTTTTTTTGGAGAAAGTGTATAAAGAAAGGAAAGGGAAAGGTAAAGGTAAAAGAAAAAGGCATTCTTGACATTTTCATTTCAAAACTTCAGTTTAGAGAGCAAGCAATTGTTCATCTTCTGCCCTAGTAAGATAGCCCTACAACAAAATTGGTTTCGAGGATGGAAACCCTCCTAGCCAATCTACAAGTGAATTCATATAGGATTCATAGATGTGCTTAAATAAATAAATATTGAAAGGATTTGCAAAGCAAATAAATATTCAATATCGAAGTGTTGCCTAGGTAATACTATTTTATAAATTCCAACTGTGAGATTTATAGAATATCTATAGGGAATATTCATAAAATACAAATGAAGATTTTATGGTGGTTGAAAGAACCCTAAATCAAGTCATAGCTTCCTCTAAACCCAGCCATACATATATTTTTGAAGTGATGAGACTACCATACCATTATGAAGGGAGGCATGCAAGTTGAAAGTAAATTATTGAGAACTCCTAATGCTGATAGAACTCTACAAATCCAGTCGGCCAACATTTTTGGTGGTATTTTAAGCTTAAAAAAGGAAGCATTGTATGGAGTTTGAAAGATATCGCACTACCTTGGTAACGGACGCAAGGTATTAGAGAACTGACATAGCAGATTTAAATTGCTCTTCAAATGACAAGAGGTAGATGTGGAGTCATATAAGCACCAGCCGCCCATATTATATGGACTTTATAAAATAAAGGGGATCACAGCAGTAAGAAGGCAATTGAACATTAAAAGGGGTGACATGAAGCAGCTATAGACAGAGACTAACATTGGAAATGGGTCACCCATGTTTGCAAGGAATTTGGTGATATAAAAAAAGAAAGGATCACAGCTCAGTTGCAGGTCAAAGCAGCAGCCAACCATATCAGAAAATTAAGGTCAGAACTTGTATTCGATCCAAACCCAATATATATATTTGTAATATCAGAATTTTGCAATTGATTACTTAAAGAAAATATTATAAATTTCTAAATACTACTACCTCCAGAAAGATATCATATTCCTACATTTTTCTTGTAAATTAAATTTCAGTTTATGTGCTGTTATCACAACTGTCATTTTTTATAAACTATTGCCAAAAATACAAAAAAAATAGTTGGGCACTTTACACACGGGCCCATCATCAATAAGAAGAAGGTATCAACTTCATATCAATTTGGCTCGACTACATTTGTTAGCTCAGGCTTCCTTGCAAAAGAAACTATTGAGAGCTCCAATGGTTCATGGCTTTATGAAGATAGATTAGCACTCCATTATACTAGTAATCAATATCCTATTGACATTAAGATGATGAATAAAATAATGAAATATCAAGGAAAAGGCCTAGGACTCCATGAGCAAGGAGTCTTGGAGCCCATACATGTGCATGAGAATACACGAACTTGGGGGCTAGGATATGTGTCCCTTGATAAGCAAACCCAATGCACTCCTGACATTTCTATGATTTCCAAAGCAACTTCATCTAACACAAGTGGCAAAAAAACGTCTCTTCATAGCCTCTACAATGATCCTACCACAATCAATATCTTTAATGACACCACTATTCTAACCATCCACCTTGAGCTAAAGCACCCTATTATTATTGACTAGAACCAACAAGATCACCCATGATTAAACTAGTTTCAAAATGATGAAGCAATTGTAGAATTAATGGGATTGAGGGACCACATCCCATTAGGGGATCACAAAAAGGGTTTTGATATCAATCTTGATGCAATGGCATACTTTAGAGGTCAAGAAGAGTTCCTTCGTCATTAAGATTTAAAAAAAAAAGAAAAAGAAACAAGAAAAATAAAAAAGTCAAGTCCTCTAGTGAAAACCTCTCCAAGGCACTTTTGGAACATGAAAGTAAAGATAAAGACGTGTCTAGTAGTGAAAAACTTTCTAAGGCATTGTTAGACAAGGAATTCAACCTTCCCCCAGCACAAACACAGTTACAAGACAATTATATGTTACTTGTAGAGGAAGCTGAGCACATTAATCTGAGAACTAATGAGAATCCTACACTTACCAAGATTGCAATCACACTTAATTTCTGAGGAAAAGGAAATCCTTGTTCTCTTGCTCAAAAAATATTCAGAAGTTTTTCTTATGCCATTATGATTGGTTTGGACCCATCTCTTGTGGTACACCATCTAAATGGACATCCTAATGCAAAACCAATAAAACAAAAGCCCAAAAAAATGCATCCCAAATTAGCCTTCTTGTTAAGGAAGAATTGCAAAAGCTTTTGGAAGTAGGATTCATTCATCCCATCGATTATTATGAGTGGATCTTAAACATTGTAACTATTGGCAAAAAACCATCAAGCATCAAAGTGTGTACAGATTTTTCGGACATTGATAAGGAATGTCCTAAAGATGACATCAATAATGGAAACCCCATGCAAAATTTATAGCATGTGCCTTAACAATAAATGTCTTTCATTCTCCATCATACCCATTCCACCTAGCCCTTTATCATATCTATCTCTTCTAAACAACCAAAAAAATAAAATAACCACTTCACTTATCCCCTTTATTCATGCACCATTCATGTTTTTCATAATTCTCCCTTCCATTCACCACTAATCCTTTTATCCACAATATCCATCCTTTAACTAACTCTATCCATTATCACCAATCTTTTCATCCATCACTAAACCTATCCAAATCTATCTCTTCCACTCATCCCTAACCATTCAATCTCTCTTTCATCAATTTCGAGAGCAAACTAGTGTTCTTTAACCCCGCCTATCTTCTCAAGGGGGCATCCCTAAATCACCAATCAATCCTAAAATCAAAATCTCAATGCTCAAGCATGTTATTTTTTCCCACCGAGTGCCTATATCTACTTTTTATGAAATGTTATTACTTCACAACGCCATTTCAAAGAAGGGCAAAATGTAGACACTTATTTCTCACCACCTTCTAACATTGCCCCTAACATTACATCTTAATACCATGCCGCATCCTAATACCTTTTCCTTATTTCATGATAATCCCCCTTTTCATTAACCACCACTAATTAATTAAATAATTCATATTGTTTAGTTAATTAGGCTAATACTTATCCATTTATTCCAAAAGAAATAAATAGATTCATCTTCACTTATACTCCACAAATAATAAAAAATCTAACTATCCACTAATATTCCATCAGAACTCCTACATATTCTTCTCTATTCTTAACCCATACATAACCAATTAGCCAAAATAAACAAACAAAAAACTAATTATCCTCACCCATTTCAGAGCCCACTAAGCAACCCTCATAACTCTTCTTGACTATTCTTAGTCAATGAAGATTCTCTACTCATCTATATCAATCTCAACCATCCATTCAAGATCAAATCTCACCATTCACATCCTCAATCAAAATCTATAAATTAACCCTCAATCCTGCATCAAATCATGAATGAATGATCAATCCACAAGCACATTCTACTGATTTGAAGAGCAACCAACACTTCCACATCAAGCATCCAAGAGCATATCCAACACATCCAAGGTTTACATTTGGTAATAGTTTGTTCATTTTACTTTGTATTTGCATTCCTTGTTAACTCTATTAGAGTAATAGGTTAAATCACCTAATTAATTAATTCATATTGATTAATTAATTAGGTCCCCTTTGGTCACTTAAGCTAAACTTAGGATTTCTTTTTTGCATTATTACATTACCTTATGTTATCTCATTGCATAGGATTGCGACACTTGTCACATGTTGATTTAATCCTCTCCTAGGGTTTCACTTCTAGGGCTTGTATCTCCTTCATAAGGATTGTTTTCATTATTGTTATTAATCTATTTAGGATTTTTGCATCAATTGATTCTTTGGTTGTTGAGCACCATTATGCCTTTTTGATCTCCTCTTTGTGATAGGATATTTACTTGCAAGTGCTTTCTAGGTTCTGTGGAGTTGGTTTTGCAACCTCAACATGTTATCAGAGCTCCAGATCTACAGCTTCCTGTTCAAAATTTGAGGGATCCAAACTTGAGCTATTTTCGATGCATCCTAGAGCAAAACGGACCTCGCCATTGCATCTGCAATAGTCAAAAACCTACAAATTAACTATCATTTCATGAAAATCCAAGCAAAAAATTTTCAAGGGCGAATTTTTTCTAGGCATGTTTTTCAAGACAGCAAAATCCGTACAGTCGTACAGGTTGTACCAGGCCTTGGCTGCGTAGGCGTGACAAGAAAATTTTGCAAGGTTTTTTAAATATTTTGTAGGTGAAAAAAAAATTGTTGCAGCAGCTTTTTTTAAAAAATTAGGTAGTTGTTAATCGCAGGGAATATTAGCTAGGAATATTCCCTGGTGATTCCTACCCCTGCCACAGCTCATTTTTTTGGCCACCACACTTGTTTTATGCCGCTGCTGCCGCCGCTCCAATAGAGACCCGCTAGCAGCGCTTAGCCCCCTAGGGCTCCCTCAGCGCCCCCTATAGTCACGTGAGTGACCAAGGGCCAGCACATCAGCCCCCAACACCAAGTGACTAGGCCCATACGACCAAGGGCCAAGTGAATTTTTTAGCTACCTATTTTGGTTCTAAGCCAGATTGAACCAATTTTATGAAATCGAGTATATCTTGGGCCTTGCTTGTCCATTCTTTGCAAATGAATAGGCATTGAAATGCTAGTTCCGAGCCCGATCCAATGGTGAAGGAATTTTTTGCTGATTTTGTCCCTGAAACTTTTTCTAGTTAGTTGAAATCATATTTTTCCTACGCTTCCGAGGGCATAACTCGGAAATACATATTTGTTTTCTACAAATGAATAGGCGTCAAAAAGGTGCTTTTGTGCTCTATCCAAATCTGCAAACATTTTTTCCAGAAAACTTACCGAGTACACAAAGAATTGTATAAAGTGAACATATCAAAAAACAGCAAAACCCTTCCAAACATTGTTTTGAAAACTTTAAACACCATGGCGTACACCTCTTCAGTTGAACATTTAACACCACACCACTATCACATCCGGAAAGCTCATATGACTAGATTACTCACGTCCAAGGGTTTATGGTCCACTCTGGATCAAGTACAGCCAACATTGACTCGTCAGTTTGAGATTCTTCAGCATAGGAACAAGATGGATGAGGCCATGGGACTGATTTCATTGCATGTTTCAGACAATCTACTCTTTCATCTTGAGTCTTGCACTCCCCCTCAGGCTATGTGGACGAAGTTTAGTGATCTTTTTGCAACACCAATGAGTTTCGAGCACTCTGATTGAGGCAGAGTTGACTTCTTTGGTACCCGATTCCTTCCCCTCCATTGAGGATTTTCTAGTGAAATTTAAGTCCCTCAGATCACTTTTGCAAGGTTGTGGGAAGAATAAAACTGACATAGAGTGTATTTACTTGATATTGTCTAAGCTCCGAGGCCCATTTCAGGTCTTCTCTCCACATTTTACTCTACCATGGATGCGTTGGGTAATGCTTTTACCATGCCTACCTTTGAGGTTTTTTGCGGGCGTTTGACACGGGAACATTCAAAGTTGGTTCCATTGGATACTCTTTTAGATTCGAAAAACCATCCCTTGGTAGCTCAACCATCTAAGGGGCAACAAAAGAAGAAACCAAAGCCTAAGATAGATTCATCAGGTAGTGAGAATCCTTCTAAGCCACCTCCAATGTCAAAACAAAAACCACATTATAATCCCAAACATGATAAGTCTTCTAAGTCTGGTGAGTCTTCCTCCAAGGCAAAGAAGAAATCAAGTGAACCTTGCAGTTTTTGTGGCAATGAAGGACATCCAGCTACCAGATGTTGGAAGAGATTAGAGGCTTTAGAGGAAGCCATGCAGCAACATAACATCTCAGCGCCTCAGTCTTCTTCCACACATACAAGGAAAGGTCATGCTCTTTCTGCACAGGCCTTACCTTCAACATCTACATGGATACTTGATTCTAGTGCTTCTCACCACATGACACATACCCAGGAGTTTGGTACAATTCTTTCTCATTGTGGCACTTCACAAATTGCAGTTGGTGACTCCACTCAACTTTCAGTTTTGGGTTCAGGTTTTGTTCAACTAGAAGGTGATTGTCTCAGAATGTACTTGTTGTTCCTGACATTTCAACCAATCTTCTCTATATTTATCAAATTTTCCATTCTAGCACTAGTAGGATAGTTGAGTTCTCACCGCATGATGTGGTTATTCGAGACCTCCATGATCCTGATCTTGTTCTGGGTACTAGGAGTATTGATTCTGCATCACAACTATGCAAATTTGATGGATTTGAGAGCTCATCTAGTTTCGGTTCATCTCTCATACAACATGCAAATTCTGTGAGTAAGCTTTGGCATGAGCATTTTGGCCATGTCAACTACAAATATCTCCAACAGATGAGTACACAGGCATTAGTGTTTGGCTCCCTAAGATTTCCTATACTGATGATGTTTGTTGAGGATGTGTTCTTGGCAAACATCACCGGAATTCTTTTCCTACGAGTAGAGCTACACGTGCTAAGGCACGGTTAGAGTTGGTACATAGTGATCTTATGTCCTTTCCGACTCCTTTTTTAGGGGCCAAATATGTGCTCACATTTATTGATGACTTCTCCAAACGTACATGGGTGTACTTTCTTAAGTACAAGAGTGATGTCTTTGATTCTTTCAAGATCTTTAAGGCATTTGTGGAGAAACAGTCTTGTCTTTCTATCAGGCGAATATGCACAGACAATGGGGGGAGTATGTCAATCAAGCTTTCAAGGACTTTTGCACTGAGCATGGTTTGCAGCATCAACTTACAGTTCCCTACACCCCTCAGCAGAATGGTGTTGCTTAGCAAAAGAACAGAACTTTATAGGAGATGGCCAATTGTATGATTCAGTCTCGAGATATGGATTCTTCATTCTGGGTTGAGGCAGTGAATTGTGCAAATTACATTTAGAATTAGATGCCTCATAAGGCATTGCGACATATGACTCCTAAGGAGGCTTGGACCCATGCCAAGCCCGATGTATCTTCATTCAAAGTTTTTGGTAGTGAGGCTTGGGCATACATTCCAGATGCTCAACGGAAAGCCATGGAGAGGAAAAGTCGACCACTCATATTTGTTGGCTACTATGAGGATGTTAAGGTGTACAGGTTATTTGATCCTAATTCCAGAGAGGTCTTGTTTCAACGAGATGTCCAATTTGATGAGCACTTTCCTCCGATGAATTCTCCATCACCAGCTTCTCCCTCCTTGCCTACTCCCACTTCATCTCTTGAGGATGCGGATGATGATCCACTTTCACCACCACCTCCAGATATTCAGCCTTTACCCAAGTGGGCTTGAAATACTCTTGATGCAGTTGGATCTTTGGTAGTTGATCCTTCAAATTCCCGTTGTACTCATTCACAGACATCAGGTTCTAGTCTTTTGAGTCATACCATTTCGAATGATCCTCAAAAGTTTTCAAATGCGACAGGCACTCCGGAGTGGGATAGGGCCATGGAGGAGTATTCTTCACTGATGAGTACTTGGGATCTAGTTCCTCTTCCTAAGGGAAGAAAGTTGGTTCAGTGCAAGTGAGTGTACTGTACCAAATATGTTGCAGATGGTTCCATTGATAAGTATAAGGCTCGTCTTGTTGCAAAGGGGTTTTCTTAGGTTGAGGGTATTGACTATTCTAAAACCTTTGCCCCTATCACCAAGATGGATTCTATTCACCTTGTACTTTCTCTTGCAAGTTCACAAGGATGGACAGTATTTCAAATGGATGTGAAGAGTGCTTTCCTGCATGGTGATCTTCCTGAGGAGATTTATATGGAGCAGCCACAGGGATTTATGTAGGACTCTTCACTAGTTTGCAAACTTTGTCATTCATTATATGGTTTCAAACAAGCCCCTCGGGCTTGGTATGAGAAGATGTTCTCTTTTATGCTTTCTTCTAGCTTCACACGATGTCATTCTGATCCCACAGTGTACATTCAGAGACAGGAGGGTGATCTTTTGATTCTAGTGCTATATGTAGATGATCTGATTCTTACAAGTAGCTCATCCTCCATGATTCAAAGTGTTCAACGAGCTTTGATGGAGCAGTTTGAGATGACAAATCTCAATCTTCTGCACTACTTTCTTGGTTTACAGGTTATTCAACCTTTGGAGGGGATTTCCATATATCAACAAAAGTATGCTCTTGATAAGCTTTAGAGATTTGGCATGCTTGATTGCAAGCCTGCCCCCACACCATTTCAGTCAGGTGTTGTCTTGTCTTCCACTTGTTCTACTCCTTCAGTAGATGCTACATTATACAAGCAGTTGTTTGGCAATTTGTTGTACCTAACTCATTCCCGTCCTGATCTTTCCTTTGTGGTTGGTCTTGTCTCTCAGTTCTCACATGATCCACATGAGAACCATTGGCAAGCTGCCAAATGTATTTTGAGGTATATTCAAGGCACGTCTCATTATGGCATTCACTATACATTAGGAGCTTCTCAAATTGTTAGCTTCACTAACTCAGATTGGGTTGGTGATGTCAATGATAGGAAGTCTACTTTTGGATTTGTGTTCTACCTTGGTTTTGGTCCCACTGCATGGTCTTGCAAGAAGCAATTTGCTATTGTTTTATCATCTACAGAGGCTGAGTACCGAGCAGCAGTTTTAGCTAGCCACGAGGTTTTATTGCTTCGTCAGTCAATGACTAAGTTCGGTTTTCCTCCTAATAGTCCCACTATTCTTTGGTGCGACAATCAGAGAGCCATTCACATTTCTCACAACCCAGTGGAGCATCAAAGGACAAAACACATTGAGATCCACATGCACTTCATTCAACAGATGATTCAGGATGGTTTTCTCATCTTGGAGTACATTCCTACAGAGGAGCAAGTTGCAAACATCTTCACGAAACCTTTGGCATCACCTCGCTATCTTCAACTGCATTTGATGCTTGGGGTGAAGGAAGTCCTTAGGGGATCTTCATGAGGCCTTTCTTCATGTTTTTTTTCATGCATGCTTTCATCTCTTTTTGGAGTGGAGTTTTTCCCATGAGGTTTTCTCCGTTTCTCCACTTTTCAGAGATCTTTAGTTGTACATGGGTGCCTCATCAGGCCTAGTTGTCGAGACCCATCTTTGTTTTTCATGCATTCTTCCTTAGTTTTTAGCTTCTCCCTAAGTTCATCTTAAGGGGGGGGTGTTAGAGTAATAGGCTAAATCACCTAATTAATTAATTCATATTGATTAATTTAATTAGGTCCCCTTTGCTCACTTAATGTCATATTCCCTTCCCAAAATTGTAAGGATTGAAATAAAGTGGAAATATCTTGTGAGTAAACTATTTTACTTATTTTTGCCATAATATTAAATATCCAATAGTTGATGAGCAAACTATTTTATTTATTCATTTATGCTTTAATATTAGAATAACAAATATTAGCAAACTAATTATCAAATATTTAGATACAAAAGAATTAATATTTGAAATACAATAAATTTAAATAATAAATACAAACCTTTCGGAGGCTTTTATAAAATAAATACAAATCATGGTATTTTATCAAATAAGTTTCTTTGCCGATGAAAGGATTCATCCTACGGCAAAGAAGATGACAATTCCTTTAGAACATCAAGGCGTTTCACCTAGCAAGGATGGATATATAATAGGAGTTCTTAGAAGAAGAAAGAAATCATCATCACGGACATAGAAGACTCTCCACTGCGGACCGATTAAGGTTAGTGTTTGATTCTCAGTAAATTTCGAATTTAATCCAGAATCAATTTGGGTTTATGCATATATGAAAAGAGCTTTGATTTACAAATTTAGAAAATGTAAATAAATAAAGAAAGAATGAACCCTATGCTTATCTATAATTATTCTGACCGGTAGACTCAGATAGCATAAATCGAAAAATGAATAAATGTCACAGCTTAATACATACATTTAATATATCCGTATTGATATAGGGTATCATGTAAGAATTGCTGCAGTTACTTTCATGTGGGAAAAGTAAACTATTTAAATATCTTGATATCTTTATAAGTTCGCATAGCCTGATATAATAACTTGTGACAATCATCAAATGCAACTATTTTGATTATCAAGCAAACATGTAGAAAGTGAAGGGAGGGAACCTATAGGTTGAGCAGGTACTAGTTTCTCCTCTAGGTATGCCACTCCCCGGATCGGATGACCAAGAGTCATGCCATCGGGAGCCAAGGGGGTGATATCCGCTCTTGGGCTTAGAGAGAGTATCTACGGGCCTCCTATGGATTCCTCTCCTCTAGACTATCGCATGTTTGGATTAACTTGAGGAACTCTCCAACATAGTTGGGAGATGATGAGGATGGATAAGGAAAGCAGGTACAAGTGTATCCCCTAAGTACGCCACTCCTCGAATCGGATGACTGAGTGTCATGCCATCAAGAGCCAGGAGGGATGGTATATCCGCTCTTGGGCTTAGGAAGATAGCTTCAAGCGGACTTATCCTTCCCATTCAATCCTTTCCTATGATAGAATTCCTAAATTTGGTGTAATTTGACTTATATAACTAAATTGTACAAATGGACAAATCAGATTTTCATTTTAATGTGTTGTATGGTAAATAATAATTCTTATATGTTTTATATTTTGTTATTATCTAACATGGTTGCAAGTCATAAATCAAGGTTCACCTTAGGGGGACATTACACTTAAGCTAAACTTAGGATTTCTTTTTTGCATTATTAGATTAACTTATGTTATCTTGTTGCATAGGATTGTGACAGTTGTCACGTGCTGATTTAATCCTCTCCTAGGGTTTCACTTCTAGGGCTTGTATCTCCTTCATAAGGATTGTTTTCATTATTGTAATTAATCTATTCAGGATTTTTGCATCAATTGATTTTCTAGTTGTTGAGCACCATTATGCATTTTTGATCTCCTCTTGTGATAGGATATTTGCTTGCAGGTGCTTTCTAGGTTCTATGGAGTTGGTTTTGCAACTTCAACAAGCTCTACCTACTATATTCTTAGATTTGCATTAGTTTCCTATTGTTCATTCCAAATCTAAGGTATACACTTTTCATTCACATCTTTCATTCAAATTGATGCACAAATAGGTAAGTATACAAAAGTTACACATTCTATACTCAATTTCATATCATCCTCAACTTTTCATATTTCATTTTTCTCTCTCCTTCATTTTTGGGCACTTCTATGCAGTACACACAATTCGAAGGCGGCAATCATTATTAATCTATTCTCAATTTATGCACAATTTTTACACATTGGGAGCACTTGCTCTAGTCATTCAAATTCCAGAAGCTTTATACCCTTTTTATCATTGCTAACTTACTCATTTCTACTTTGGCATGCTTTCTTGTTTAGATTTGCTCGCACACCAAAGTGGGGGCAAAATGGAGAGAAAAGTGCATAACCTTACACTTTTCCCCAAATGTTTTATGCCACTTTGTGTGGACGTCCTTAAACCGTGGTCCTAGCACTTAATTGGTTTCTTGGTGCACTCACTAACACTAAACTAGAATCCAATGCTCTATTATACCATATCATCTAGTTCTTAACTTTCCTAGCCCATTTCCCAACATTTCTAATTCCCTAGACTATTAGTGTTTGTAGCATCGGGAGATATTTTTCTCCTAATTAAAAATCAAATACATAATTCCCAAGGCAGGTCGGCCTTGTCTTACAAGTTATATTTTTTATTTTTTATTTCTCTAAGAGGCCGACCTAGAGAAGAGGCCACCTAAACCTTGTATATAAGGAGAGTGATTTCATATCATTTGATCATCAATTCTTTCTCATTCCAATTCGCACTTAGCAGCAGATTCACATGACTTAGCAGCAGACTTGCATGTCTTAGAAGCAGATCAAATCTTTGAAGAGGCATCATTATTCATTCAAGGAGTGATATATATATATATATATATTATTGTAAGAGGTTTGGCCCTGCATAAGGCCTGATTATTGTAAGCAGATTTCTGCTCTTATTCTTTAATATATAAGAGATATATTTTGCTGGGTTTTTCTCCCTCAAGAAGGAGGGTTTTCCCAGGGTATTTCGCTGTGTTCTATTGTTTGGTGTGTTGCATTTCTGCTTATTTACATTTCTGGTCTAAAACTAACATAGAATAAATCACAACTGCAACCACAATTGTGGCCTCATCCCTAGATTCAACCAATTCTCGCACCAACTTTTCCAAAATATGCACATTTCCCATCAGCCAACATGCCAGAGGTTTCAAATTGTGTGTTATGGATTGTATTTAATGCATCATTGTAGTTCATTCTCATCATGATAATACAAAATCAATAATTAGTACAACACATCTACATTAAAGCATATTAGCCACTATCATATATCAGCTATTGGAATCTAATCTATCTATATTAGCATTCAACGCTTGAATTTATTTCTATTTTTTGAGATCAGTGAATCAATCCAAGGCCCTCATTGCTAGCAAGAAAGTTGAATGTTTTTACCTCCATGATGGAGAGTCACAACAATGCTTCTTAACACCACCCAAGTTTTCCTTATGTGGATATACTTCAAGCGAACATCTTCCTTAAGTAATGAAGATTTGTTCCTACATAGGATGAAGTTGTGCCATCAAGATAGAAATACATCAGCAGGATTGGATCGCAAACATAGTCCTCTCCCACATCCTCAAATTCTCATGACTTTCATCACAAGATTTTGATCATTTATCCAATTCTAAATTTCAGTCTCACTCAAGTCATGACAATCAAAATCCACGTTGCATCAATGTCAAGGTAAGCCCTAATCTACCTTAGCCAATTCAATTTACTTATATCTCAGATTACAACTCAATAATTTATCTAAGCCTTGAATTGTATGGATTTATCTCTTAAATATATTTGTTGGAATTTTTTTATTTTACCTAGATATAAATCTATAAATATACATGCTATGCGAGGACGCGTCCCCTACGTAATTTGACCCTATCCCATATAGGGGACATTTTGAAGATGCAAGGATAGGTAGGAAACACCCCCACGCCATCACCAAATTTAAGAATTTTATAAAACCTTTCAAGTATTGCAATTTTTTATAGGAAATGTCTAGGTACATTAGTGGGCAACCATGGGACATATTGTTGGGGGTTCTTCTAGGAGTGGGAGTGTTGCAAAGACTAAGAGTTCAAGTAATCCACTTGAATGCCCTTCTGAACTCCTCAAAACTATACAAAAGGCCTATTTAATACAGAAAACCTCTTTTACAATTTGCAACACACATAGACAAAGATAAACAAAATAACTCAAGGGGGAGTAGAGTATGGCTATGGCATTTGTGTAAGAAAATTTAAAAGGGTAGCTACACAAGAGTTTATTCTCATATTTTGTGCATAAATGGACTGGGGGTAAACGGTTGTGAGAAAATACCCCAGCTGAAAAGCCCATGGTATTCAAATAGGTTGCACATGTAGGGGGAGGCAAGAAATAAGAGAATTCCAATGGAGACTATGCAGCCTAGTGTGTCATTGCCTACCCAAACCACAAACATTGGGAGTCAAAGGGGAGAGGGTTCTAGTTCTACCAAGTGAAAGAAAAGAGATACTGCTATTGTAGGGTTATTTAATGCAAAATCACAAGAGGTGGTTGAGTCTTCCATTGCCAATTTTTTCTATGCCGATGCCATACCATTTTATGTGGTACATTCTCCCTATTTCAAACAAATTTCAAAAATATAATTGTAGTTGGTCCCTCAATTTCATTTTAGAAAAAAAAAATCTATGCATCACCCTCCTTGATAGAGAATATTCTAAGGTGAGAGTGTTCATACAAAAAAGCGACAAACTTGGATAAGTGATGGCAACTCTATCATCATAGATGAATGGACCATTATGAAGCATCAGCCACTCATCAATATCATTGTCACATGTTTAGTTGGCTTTCATTTTTTTGGAGCTATTGATTATTCAAAGAAGAGGAAGGATGAAAGCTTCCAACTTCAAATTTTGAAGAATACTGTAGAAGAGGTTGGGACCTCTAATATTGTACAAGTGGTGATTGATTTTGCTCATCTATGTAAGTTGGCTAGCTTGATGGTGAAGGGTACTTGCAAGCACATTTTTTGAACCCCATGTTGTGTTCATGTGTGATGCAAGAGCATCCTGGTTCACAAGCAATATTATATCCAACAAAAATATTTTGAGTTTTGTTTTTAGTTTCAGTTCAATTTTGTTGTGTTTCAAATCCTGTTGCATTGGTTTTTGGTAGTTGCTTCGATAGAATTTTCAGATTCAAATTGGTCAAGTTAAGAATATCACCTTGTAGAAAGGCTTAATTTATTAAAATTACAAGTTCCTGTTGCATTGGTTTTTGGTACTTGGAGTTTCAATTTGGTGAAGAATGGATAAAAACTAATTAATTTATGAGAATGCGGATTTTTAGCTTGTAACCAGACTTGCAGAACTTCAATGTAGAACTGTATCTCTTTACAGCTGGTTCCAAGGAATTTTCTTACAACCAATACTAAGTCATTTTCCCAACCAGTTCCAAGCTATTTTCTTGCAACCGTTTCCATGTCATTTTTCCACCTTCAACTATTTTGCAGAAATTTCAAGTTCAATTGAACTTACAAGAAAGTTCAAGTGGACTGAACTTGTAAGTTTTGATATTTGGTTCAGATGAACAGTTATAATAGTGAATGCTTTGTGGGAACTTCAAGTCAAACTGGATTTGCAAGAAAGATCAACTAAACTAGACTTTTTAAATTTTGATAACCAATTTGTATGACAATTCCAATGATGGCATAAATATAATGTAATCATGATGTCAGCATGGGACGAAGGTCACTTGGCAAATGATGACATCAGCATATCATAAGCAAATGATGATGTCAATATTGCATAGTCTGTGGACAAATACGACTGAACCAAATGTGTGTATCGGCTAAAGGTTTCATTTAGTAAGCAAAGGAACTTCCACAAAAAGGACACTGATGATATCAAGAAGGTATGCAATGCAGGGTTTTTCAAGTGAACCTGATTATTGAACAAGTTATAACAATCTTGTTAGAATATATGTTAGACTTCTACAAGATGATGGAATGATGATGTCAGTGATATACAAAGTGCAGAATTTTTCAAGTGAACCAGACTTATGAACAAGTTATAATAATCCCCTTCGGATGGACATCAGACTTCTACAAAAAGGACTTATATAATATTATTTCTTCCTTTGTGGGGATTACTATCTATAATGGATATTTACAAACTCCTGTTAGCGAGCTAGATATGTGGATTTTCTATCTAAAGTGGTTGATCTTGGGACTTTAACCTGCTATCAAACATTCCAATTTTGCAACAAATCAATAATCTGTAACAGTCAATCTTGCAACGATTTAACTTCCTCTGAGCCCAAAGATTAAAATAAAGTTGCTCTGTAACAGTTAATCTGGAAGGGGCTTTTTGGGAGGATTGAAGTTGGGGAAGATTTTTTAAGGTGGTTTCAATTTAATGAAAAACTTTTAGACTGTAAAAGACTCTCTTCAAAATTGAAATAAAATTCAAAGCAAATCGTTGTTGTGTCAAAATTGTATTGTCGGCTGCTAGATTTTGGCCACATCATATGGTATCAGAGCAAGGTTCTTGATAGGCGAAGTACGACTATTGTAAATATAGAGAGTTGGAAGTGGTCAAGAGTGTCTCAAAGGCTCTAAGGATTTGTTGCAAGTGTGTGAGAAGGAACCTTGCAATTGCAGAGGGCTGAGGAGGACATTAAAGTCGAGAGAAGGATAAGCTCCTATTTTTTACAGTACGTGGGTAGAAAACAACAGCAGTTATATTCAGAGTTGGTTGTGCAATATTGAGACAATGCCCCTGAGAAGGATAGTACCCAAAATGGAGGAGATGTTTGAACAGTTTCGAGCGAATATTAGAAATGAGATAGCTAGTTTAGTTGCAAGTCTAAGAAGAAATCTAGAACAAGAAGATGAGCGTGTGAGTGATGAAGAAAGTGTAGTTGAAGAATACAAAAGAGAAAATGAGCAGCCAGTAGATGAAGGAGAAGAACGTTTCTTAAGAGCTCTTGCCAAGATTAGCAAAAGTAATAGAATGGAGGTTCCAAATTTTTCAAGTACATAAAACCCCAAAGAGTTAATAGATTGGATTGGTGAATTAGAAGAATATTTTGAATTTGAAAATATGTGACCCACAGAGAGTAAGGTTGGCATAGGCCAAACTTAAGAGACATGTTGCCCTTTGGTGGAGAGAGTTGCAAAGAGAAAGAGTAGCTAATGGAGAAATGAGGATAACCCGATGGAATGAAATGGTTACCAAGTTTAAGGCCAAATTTATACCTAGAGATTATGAATTGGCATTATTTAGAAAGCTTCAGAATCTAAAACAGGAGGACACGAGTGCAAACGATTATGCAAAAGAATTCTACAAGAAGGTAATCAGATTTGGACATCATGAAATGCAGAGGGAGAAGGTAGTCAAGTACATAAATGGTTTAAGATTTGATATTCAGGATGAGATGAGTATGTTGAAAATTTCTACAATTGAGGAGGCTTACCTATATACTTCAAAAGCAGAAGAAACGATATCTAAAAGGCAGCAAAATAGTTCCAGAGGAAGAGGGAGATTTCCAACAGGGAGAAGACAAACCAATAGCACCAAAGGGAAACAAACTTGTGAAGAAGAAGCAAGCTCTAGATGGAATAATGAATTAGGTAAAGGAACAAGAGGAAGAGAATACTCAACAAGAGGACGTGGCAGCAGCAAGTGCAACAAAGGGTTCTCTAGAACATGTTACAGATATGGAGAAGTTGGTCATAGAGATTATGAGTGCCCTCAATTACAACAAACAAATAGCAAGATGAGTGTGGCTAAAAATCACATAGTGCAAGAGGATGAAGAAAGTATGACATCACCAAAACAAGTGGAAAAACCAGAGGAAGGAGAATCTCTTATGCTCAAGAGAGTATTAATGAAAACAGGCATAGAGGAGGATGGACCATCTCAAAGAAGAAATATTTTCCGAACTATATGCAAATCTAGAGGTAAGTGTTGTAAAATAATTATAGATAACGGCAATACTGATAATGTAGCCTCTAATGAAATGGTGGAAAAGCTAGATTTGAAGAAGAGTAAACATCCTAGTCCATATAAGGTTATTTGGCTACAAAAAGTACATGAATTGATGCTGAAAGAACATTGTTTAGTGAGTTTTTAAATTGGGTCATACATAAATGATGTTTTATGTAATGTTACGTCAATGAATGCTTGTCATGTTTTCTTGGGAAGACTTTGCTAGTTTGATAGGGAGGTTATCTATGATAGCAAAAAGAATTTGTATACTACTATGAAGGATAGGCAATAATATGTTTTAAGTTCATTAAAAGAAAAAGAAAATGAAGCAAAGAACAGCAATCCTATTGTTTGTTTTAGTTGAGAGAAACAGGAGATAAAGGTGGCAAAGCAGGTTGGAATCAGCCCAAAGGAAGTTCTTGAAAAGAAGGATACAATTGTGATAAAAGATAGCAGTGTTGATTTTGTGAACCCACTACCTAAAGAAGAAAAGAAGAAAAGGCAGAAACCATAGGATGGAAAAGGAGGACGATAACCCACAAGGTGAAGGTAGAGAACAATGAGAAGAGAAAGGAAAGATACGGGAAAGAGGAGATAGAAAAATTCAATATGAGGTGAAGAAGAGAGATCAGATGGATAAAGAAGTTAGGATTAAGAACAAGCATGGGATCACCATCGAAAGCACCTTCAAATGTTCATGAGTTTCAAAATCATGGAACATTTCACTTACCCAACATGTTTGATGTGTTTGATGTAGGAGCATCCAAGTTCATGAGCAATCCTGTATCATCCAAAAATATTTTGAGTTTTGTTTTCAATTTCAGTTCAATTTTGTTGTGTTTCAGTTCCTGTTGTGTTGGTTTTTTGTAGTTGCTTCAAGAGAATTTTCAAATTCAAATTGGTTAGGTTCAGGACATCAGCTTGTAGAGAGGCTTAATGGATATTTGAAATTTCAATTTGGTGAAGAATAGATAAATATTGGTTTAGTTATGAAAATGTGGGTTTTTAGTTTGTAACTGGAATTGCAAAACTTCAATGTGGAGCCAAATTTCTTTATAACTAGTTCCAAGACATTTTCCCGCAATTGGTAATACATAATTTTCCCAACCAATTCCAAAATATTTCCTCCCAACCAATTCCAAGTCATTTTTCTGCCTTCAATTGTTTTGCGGGAACTTCAAGTTCAACTGGACTTGCAAGAAAGTTCAAGTAGACTGAACCCATAAGTTTTGATATCTAATCTGAATGAACAATTCTGATGGTGAATGCTTTGCAAGAATTTCTGGTCAAACTGGATTTGCAGGAAAAATCAAGTGAAATGAACATTTTAAGTCTTGATAAATGATTCGGATGAACATTTTTTATGATGATGTCAGCATAACGTAATCATGATGTCAGCATGAGACAACGGTCACTTGGCATCAGCATGATGTAAGCAAATGATGACGTCAACATTGCACAGTCTGCAATCAAATGCAACTGAAACGGATGTGTGTATGACCTAAAAGGTTTCATTCAGTTTGCAAAGAAACTTTTGCAAAAAGGACACTGATGATGTCAGCAAAGCATGGAATGCAGAGTTTTCGAGTGAACCTAATTATTGAACAAGTTATAACAATCTTGTTCGGATGGATGTTAGACTTCTACAAGATGACGTAATGATGATGTCAACGATGTACAAAGTGTGAGATTTTCAAGTGAACCGAACTTACAAACAAGTTATAATAATCCCATTTGGATGGACACTAGACTTCCACAAAAAGGACTGGTCATTTACAGGACTTTAACCTGATATCAGACATTCCATTTTGCGACGATTCAGTTACCTATAACAGCCAATCTTGAAACAGTTTAACTTCCTCTGAGCCTGAAATATAAAAGAAAAAAGTTGTTTTGTATAAGGAAATTTTGGGAAGGGGATTTTGGGAGGATTGAAGTTCGAGAAGATTTTTTAAGATGAATTCAATTTAATGAGAAATTGATTGTACTCCTGTTTAGACTATTAATACTATTTGTTTTCAAAATTGAAATAAAATTCAAAGCAAATTGTTGTTGCGTCAAAATTGTATTGTTGGCTACTAGATTTTGGTTGTCTGATAAGACCCCCATATCTAGATTGCATCAATGTGTTGAACAAAGATATTGGGAAGATAGATTGGGTGAAGGCAGTGGTGGCAAAAGCTACAGGCATACAGATTTTCATTTGCAAACCATCACACCTCAGTTGCTTTGTTCAAGATTTTTTTGAGAAAGGAATTTCTCAGGCCCATGGATATTAGATATACCAGCCACTTCATTTTGTTAGAGAGGATGCTTGAGGTGCAAGAGCCTCTACAATTAATGACAGTTAATTCAATGCAGGATAATTGTCCAAAAACAAGCATGATAGAAGGAAAAAATCATAAATATGAAAAAAATATCTTTGGCAATGATTGGTGGTCCATAATGTGGTAAGAAATTGCTGATATTTTTATTAATTTTTTTAAAAGCTAATTTATTAATGTTTCTCACTCATAAATTATCTTATGTTTTGTAATAGCATTAGCTTTTTGTCATTTGAGTCTTAATATTTTTTGATATTTTCATGTTCATAACTTGTTTACACTTGCCAATATGTTTGCTCCTTCATCTCACCTATTGTGCGAGTCATAAGATATATCAATACAAACTCTCCTAGCCTTGGAGAGATTTATAAGACATTTGATAGAATATTTGGACAAATGAAGCATGCCATTCATAGCAAGGATCTTACTTTGGGATTTTATGAGCAGCATATTAGGTTCATTGTGATGCAATGGTGGAACACTATGAACACCCTGTTTCATATGGCAATCTATACTCAAAATCCCCAATGGTATGGGGCTAGTCTTGGGAGAGTGCCACCATCTCATAATGAAGAGATGAAAAAGGGTTCATGAAGGCACTTCAAAAAATGTATACTAATGAGGAGTCTACTATACTTCCCACAGAGTGACTAGCCTTTGTCAATCTACCTAATCCAACCTTCAACAAATCAAAGGTGAGGATTGATAGAGCTACATTAGCTCAAACTGAGTTGAGGATACTTGCCACTCACCTCTTTTCACAAGTCGTCAATTCTTTAATTGCAAAAAGGAATTGGTCCACATACAACTTTACCATACTTGTCAAGAGGAACAACCTTACTTTTAGATGATTAGAGAAGGTGATCTTGCATAGTGCCTTGCAGCTATAGATTCAACAAACTCTTGAGTATCATTAGACTCCAACCACACATTAGAATGTTGATCCTTAAGATGCCATACAGGTTGATAAGGAGGAGGCACAACAAGGATTAGTTGAAGTTCCACTAGATGAAACAACCCCTCATAGTGGCAATGATTTGAACTAAGACTTCGATTTTGATGCAATATTACCAAATGTTGATTAGGGGCAACTGCACATTTTCTATGTTTTTGTCATTTTGTAGTTGAAACTTGTGGCCTTTGAGCATTTTGTTGTAATTTTCATATACTATATGCACATTAACAATGAAAGCAATTAAATTTTGTTAATTTTCTTGTCAACTCTAATGTGAAATCTCAATTCAAATTTAATGTTATATAGTAAGGTTCTATAATGTTTATAATTAATACATTATCAATGTTATCATATGAATATTTGAAATTTCCTTATATTTTTAAAAAAGTCTATTTTATTAATAGTCATCCCTTATCGTCCACCAAAAAATGGCCTCCCAAATAAACCATCCCAAAAAAGTGGCCCCCCCATCTTTATCTTGAAAACTTGGGGGAGCATAAATATATATGAGTTGTAATATACCTGTCATTTTGTGAAATGATGAGATTAATTATCCAGTCATTTTATCACATGAAGCCAAAAACCAACTATTGTAAACTTCAAAATGGTTCTGGCGACCATGAGCAGGTGCACTACCGGGTTGAAGCCTCAATGGAAACCAGAAAGCCAGACATTGTTATTACAAAAATGTATGAAGCAAAACAATTATATTCAATACCGAGGCATTCGCTGTAGTGTAAATTGATGTAAGATGAATAAGAACGCATGGAGCATAGAAAATTTACCGGGATCCGACTCGATAGTGCACCAAGACATCCTGAAGACTAGTATTCGGCTGCGCCAGGGAGATCACCGGCAACAATTTTATAAAATAAAGAGAAAGCTGTTTCAAAGAGGTTGAAGGGATATATCACCCTCTTAAATTTTAAGAACGGTGCAAAACAAAATAAGGATAGGGCAGAGATGTGGAACCAGCCCTATCGCAAACTCATATTGGTATAAAATAACATAAACCACACCACTTGTGGCGCCTGGATAATCAAAGGACACTGAAAAACAAAACTAAGTGTAGTATGGAGGCGCCCACTTCTGGATTACCTGCAAGAACGAAAGAGGGCTTTATTGAACATTCAAATAAAATTGCCTGCAACAAGTCAATCCTTCTAAAATTGCTTCCAAAATATTGGAAAAATGTACCCTTTTTTTACATTGAAGCCACAAATGGTGTAGTCAATTTTTTTATTTAAATCAAATAGCATCTATATTAACTATAAAAATCTTTTAAAATATATTATATCACCACAACTGATAATAATAAATAGGAAAATAAAAAGTCAAATCCTTTTGACACCTAGAGAAGAAAATTTTGTGAGATTCTTACTTTTCTTCTTTTCTTTTTTCTCCCACAAATGTGAAAATCAAACCCTTAGATCCCTATGTAGTGCTTTATATGATTGAAAAGGTTGAATATGAGAATCCTAGAGTAATAACTAGCAATTGTACCTTGGTGTGCAATGGATATGTCGAAGCAGTGTGGAAGATCAATTATGAAAAAATTTAGCCTATGTTTTGCATACATTTGTCTAGTACATGAGGTCAATTGGTAGGCCATTTATTAAATAATTTTGTTCATGCAACAAAGGACTCAATGGAGAAGTGATAGCTTCAAGTCAACTATGCATCCAGTTACAAGGATTCAAACACAGTTGAAATAAAATTGTTGAATTAGGAAGATAATCAAGTTCCATTACCAACAGGCTCATGTTATGTTTGCAATAGGGAGAGAGGGAGAGAGCGGGGGGAAAGGGGAGAGATATGGATAGATAAAGGGGGGAAAGAGCAAGAGAGGAAGATATAGGAGTAAGGAGATGGAGATGGAGATGGAGATGGAGAGGGATATATAAAGAGAGGAGAGAGGCATAGACATAGATGGAAGATATAAAAATATAGAGAGGGAGACATAAAGATAAAGATAGAGATAGGAAGTGATATAGAGAGAGAGAGGTAGAGAGAGGGGGAGATATAGGGGTAGAGAGAGATGGAGAGATAATGAGATAGAGAGAGGGAGAGATGAAAGAAGAAATATGGATAGAGATAGAGAGGTAAAGAGATATAGATATAGAGGTCTGGGAAGAGGGAGAGGGAGAGAAAGAGGAAGATAGATAGGAGGATAGGGAGGGAGAGAGGGATGGAGGGAGAGATGGGGAGAGATGAAGAGAGGGGGGAGATAGAAAGAGGGAGAGATATATAGAGGAGGGAGAGAGGTAGAGAGATGGGTCAAGAGGGAGAGAAAGAGAAGAGGAGGGAGAGAGAGATAGCTACAGAGAGCGAGAGAAAGAGAAGAGGGTGGAGAGAGGGAGATATGGCTCAATATATATAGAGGGAGAGGGAGAAGGAGAGAGGGAGAGATAAAGATAGAGGGTGATAATAGAGAGATAGAGAGGAATAGGGAAAGAGAGAGATCTATAGGGAGAGAGATAAAGACATAGGGAGATAGAGATAGAGAAAGATGTGGATAGAAAGAGATTAAGAAAGGAGTGAGAGGGAGATTGAGATGAAGAGAAACAAATATAGATCTATATAGAGTAGGAGAGATGGAGGGAGAGATGGAGTGAATAAGAGAGAGAGGGAGAGATAGCTCAATAGATATGGAGGGAGAGAGGGAATGCTATAGATAGGGGGAGATATAGAGAGATAGAGAGGGATAGGGAGAGAGATAGATAGATAGGGAGATATAGGTGGAGAGATGCAGATAGAAAGCGATAAAGATAGGAGGACGAGGGAGATAGAGAGAGAAATAGAAAGAGATATAGAGAAAAGAAGATGGAATGAATAATTAGGTATAGATAGAGAGGGGGAGGGAGAGATAAGGAGATAGAGACAGAGGGGGCGAGAGTGAGAGAGAGGTATAGAGAGACAGGGAGAAAGATAGAGAGGGGGAAAGATAGAGAGATAGATATAGAGATATAGATAGGGAGGGAGAAACAGGGAGAGGGTGTGTGCATGAGTGAGAGAGAGAGATGGAGATAGAGGGGGAGATAGATATGTATAAATAGATAAAGAGGGAGGGAGAGAAATAGAGAGAGGAGGGAGTAGAGAGATATAGAAAGAGGGAGTGATAGGGGAGAGAGGGAGAGAGAGGGATATAATAACTTAGGAAAGATAGAGGGGGTGAGAGAGATAATCTCTCCCTTACTCTCTTTTTCTATCCTGTCATGTCCTCGAATTGGAGGTATGGTGATTTAATTAAATTAATTGATTAAGTTGTCCAAAATTAATAATATATCAAAAGGATAGCTTAATTGATTATTTTAATTAAATAAAGTGGAGATATTAGATTAATTATTTATAAAGTTATTCCAATAAATTAATATCAAAAGGATGACTTTATATTTAATTGATTTAATAAAGTGGCTAAATAAAATAATAAATCATAAAGTCACTTAAGTGAATAAAATAATATTTTATTCTAGAAGCTTCTTGGAGGTGAATGAGAATTCTTTATAAGGAGTTGATTGCAAGCCATTTTGATGGGGGTCTTATATTATTTTTATTTCTCATACCTGTGTGGTATAAGTTGAGTCTTGTGTTACTCGAGGGTTTAAAGACTCTAGAGTACTAGGTTCAGTTGTGAAAGATCAACCCTAGTTGGGAAGGTTGAGGAATCCATCCAAGGTTTCTACTTGTGCTTCATCGAAGGATTCAAATCAATTGCAATAGTTGTTGTATTATTGCAATTCTAAGTACTAGCTGATTGGGTGCAATAGTTGATGTATTATTACATCTTATTGAGAAGTTTGTTGAATTGCAACAGTTGAGGTATTGTTGCAAATATCATTTATTTTGGCACAACAACTGATGTATTGTTGTGATTCAATCAAAGGAAGTAGCAAAGACATTTTCAGTTTGCAAATTTAGTGGCCCTTGGCCAAATTTGATGAAGGACGATTTGGAGACAACATTGAAGATATTTTTCAGACTAGAGGTTGCATCAACCTATTCATTTTGGGGTTGATTTGGTATATAACTACATTCTAATTTTTATGAGAAAAAATTGTGGCACTAGCTTATGATCATAGCTTATTGGAGGCACACTACTACCTTGCATTCATCGATTTATATGTCAAAAAAAATCATGGAACATTTCTTTGATTTAGTGCTGCATGGTTGAGAAGAAATTGTGAGGTGTTGATAATGTTTGAGTGCTTAGCGATCATCATTGCAATTGGGGCAGATTGTATTCTCAAGGTGTTGCATTTTTGTGAAAAGATCGCAGCATTCTAGGTTCTTTCTTAGTTATCAGTTTGCATTAGATTATCCATTGTAATCAGCATTTAGTATCTCAGTTCTTATCGTTGTTATGGTAGCTTTGTAATTGCTTCATTAAATAGTCTTTGCACTATAACCAATCTGCCATGGTAAGCCAAAGATTTGGCAATCTGCTTGTAATCAGTTTTATGACAGCAAATTAGGAGTTTGGGGTTGCATACAATATGTTTGTTAAAATGTCTATTTGTTGTGAGTGAGCATTTGCATAAATAGTTTGCATATGAAGTGTTTGTATTAATGACCATTGGTTGTAGCTATACATTTACACAATTGCACTTCACTTTCAGTCATTGTAAGGTATTGCAACTCATCTTAATCATTAGCTTCAACTTTGAAGGAGTCTAGGTAATGTATGACAAGTGTTTGTCATAATGTTTCTTGCTTCTATTATGCATTTGCATTATATTTTCAGTCATCATTAAGCATTGGAAAATCATTAAAATCCATTGCATCACATTACCACTTAGTTTTAGTCCTTGCACACTTTCATTTGAGCCATTTAGTTTATCAAAACATCATATGCATTTGAAATTATCAAAAGGAAACAAAATTTAGCAAGATTAGTTAGTGCAAGACGAGTGTTTGACAAAATTCCTGGAGCTTCAAATCAGCAAGTTAAGGCCAAAATTAGCAAGGGACATTACAGTGGTATTAGAGCTTTGATTCTACCAACCTATTAGGTCATTCAAAGTTGAGTTTCAACATGGTTTCATTAAGTGAAAAAGAGTTGAGCCAAAAACTTTATTTTATAGGAAAAACGTTGGAGCACTTGACCTCGCCAAAAGATGTTTGTCTCAAAACTTCAGAAGAATTAGAAACTTGTTTATGCATGGTTGATCACTCACCTTCTCAATTAATGTAATTAGCTTTGACTTCAACACTACATTCCTTAAGCTATAATTAATGAGACATCAAGATGTGGAGGTAAGATTGGTGGTTGTTACTTGCATAAATGAAATTATGAGGTTTTTAGTTCCTGAAGCTTTGTATGATGTTGACAAAATGAAAGAGGTCATGCAGTTGATTTTTGAAAGCTTCAATGGGTTAGGTGACATCAAAATCCCTACTTTCAATAAGAAGGTCAAAATTCTAGAGTTAATGGCATGAGTGCATTCATGTGTTCTCATGTTTGATTATAATGGTCTCATTCTCAAATTGTTCGATTGCTTCATATTAGTAATCAAGAAAGACCATTCAGACAAGGTGAAGATAGATATGTTCAACATCCTGTCTAGGATCCTAGATGGAAATGATGATGTTTGCAAGCAATTGCAGTCTGATTTGTTAGACATTTGGAGAAGAGAGCAACATGTTTTGACTGCAACTTATGATCTCGCAAGAAGTTTCGTGGAGCAAAAGATTGAGAATTTTAAGGAACAACTGATTACAAAAGAGTTAATCTCTTTGGGTTTACAAGTTCCATCATCTATTCATGAGGATAGCATGCCAACATCTAGTGATTTGATTGTGTGGGATAATGGACTCAAAGAAAAAATAGAGCCCTCTTGTGTTGTCCTAATCATAGACCTAATCAAGGCATTGAGGATATTTCTACTGATGGAGTTAGTGTTGTCCTAATTCCAAATCAGAATGAGTGTTTGCAGGACTTGGTAAAAGATGGGTGCATCCTTCTTGATCTTGAGAGGTCTATGATTGAGTGGCGATTGATTTCAATCTACGGGATGGAGATAGTCATGTTAGCAATAGTATATTAGTACCACCCTCTTGGGTTTTACCTCCTACTTCATATGGATTGATGGTTGTCCTACTTTGTTGTTCAAAGTTCTATCAGGGAACATTTTGAGGGTAGCAGTTGTTGGTATGGAGAGGAGTGATTGGGATGGTCACTTTGGAGTTAGAGGATGGAGTGATGGTGAGTTCTCATATTTAGGCAATAGAGATACTTTTTGCTCCATCCTGGACTTGATTCACAGGATACATGGTGTTGTTTTGATTTATGCCAACAACTTGATAGATGTTGGTATATGTTTTTATGCACCTTCATTAGGCATCTTTCACATTTGCAAGAGACCATTCAGTGTGGATTGGATTGTTGATGATACAACTACATTAGTATTGGCTGCAGGTTCAGGCTTCATGGAAAATTTGAGCACCAAGCTCTACATTGACAGTTTTGAGATTGACATTGGTCAATCTTATCATAAGAAGATGATTCCTTTTGAGCCTTGTTCACAAGTCCTTGATTTGGTTCCAGTTTCTTTTTAGGAGATCAATGTTATTCATGGCGATACCCTTCTTGCTCTTGAGAGCAACTCTGGACATTGGCAATTGCTTGCTGGTAGAGGTTTTGTTGGTAAGACTATAGGGGGTAACAATGAGGTTGTGGTTAGCTCAACTCATCTTGACTTGAGTTGTGAGTCTTCTTCTAATGATGGTAGAATAGGATGGAGTACACACAACTACTCTAGTTGTCCATTGGTGAAGTCAGGGGAGTTTCATCTCGATTGCATCATGAGGTATGCTCATCAGTTCTCTTTTAGCCCACATGTACAGGATTTGATGATGACATTGATGGGACAGAGAGAATGGGTTGAATAAGGGATGTTCGGATCCACTCTGGTGTGACATGTTTTAGATTTTAGAGGATGAGTCCAAGTTTGGCAAGTCTCTCACTTTGAGTTCTCTAGTTGGGTGTTTCTAGCAGCAAGAGTTCGAGACCTGAACTCTAGGGGGTATCAGAGTGGCACAACAAAATTCCATCGGTGATGAGATGGACGGACTTCCAGTTTATTCATGTGATCTAGGTGGAGATTTTTTTGGAGAGTTTGGATGCATGAAGATTATCATTGTAGTACTTGGAGTCGGCATGATAGAGTTGATTCACAGAGTTGGGATTCAGGAATTCCATTGTTGGTTGATTGCTTTCATTGGTTGACAGAGTTTGACAACCTCTTGGGTTCTAGTTGCATACAAAGGTTATGGGATTGCACATGTTGCAAGATCATTTAGGATCCAGGTGGTTTGTGGACAAGTGCAGTTGATTCTCCATTCGAGCTTCAGGTGTTGTGGCAGTTGAGTTGGTTTGGTAGTTGCGGATTGCTTGAGGGCAAGCAATCTTTGGAAAGGGAGAATTGTCATGTCCCCGAATTGGAGGTATGGTGATTTAATTAAATTAATTTATTAAGTTGTCCAAAATTAATAATATATCAAAAGGAGAGCTTAATTGATTATTTTAATTAAATAAAGTGGATATATTAAATTAAATATTTATAAAGTTATTCCAATAAATTAATATCAAAAGGATGACTTTATATTTAATTGATTTAATAAAGTGACTAAATAAAATAATAAATCAATAAGTCACTTAAGTGAATAAAATAATATTTTATTCTAGAAGCTTCTTGGAGGTGAATGAGAATTCTTTATAAGGAGCTAATTGCAAATATCATTTCTTTTGGCACAACAACTGATGTATTGTTGTGATTCAATCAAAGGAAGTATTGAAGACATTTTTAATTTGTAAATTTAGTGGCCCTTGGCCAAATTTGATGAAGGACAATTTGGAGACAAAATTGAAGATATTTTTTAGACTAGAGCTTGCATCGACCTATTTATTTTGGGGTCGATTTGGCATATAACTACATTCGGATTTTTATGAGAAAAAAATATTGGCATCAGCTTGTGATCGCAACTTATTAGAGGCACACTACTACCTTGCATTCATCGATTTGTATGTCAAAAAAAATCATGGAACATTTCTTTGATGTAGCTCTGCATGGTTAAGAAGAAATTGTGGGGTGTTGATGATGTTTGAGTGCTCAGTGATCATCATTGCAGTTGGGGCAGATTGTATTCTCAAGGCACTGCATTTTTGTGAAGAGATCACAACATTCTAGGTTCTTTCTTAGTTATCAATTTGCATTAGATTATCCATTGCAATCAACATTTAGTATCTCAGTTCTTATCGTTGCTATGGAAGCTTTGTAATTTCTTCATTAAATAGTCTTTGCAATGTAACTAATTTGCCATGGTAAGCCAAAGATTTGGCAATCTGCTTGTAATTAGTTTTATGATAGAAAATTAGGAGTTTGGGGTTGCATACAATATGTTTGTTAAAATGTCTATTTGTTGTGAGTGAACATTTGCATAGATAGTTTGCATATGAAGTGTTTGTATTAATGACCATTGGTTATAGCTATACATTTACACAATTACACTTCACTTTCAGTCATTGTAAGGCATTGCAACTCATCTTAGTCATTAGCTTCAACTTTGAAGGAGTCTAGGTAATGTATGACAAGTGTTTGTCACAATGTCTCTTGCTTCTATTATGCGTTCGCATTATATTTTTAATCATCATTGAGTATTGGAAAGTCATTAAAATCTATTGCATCGCATTACCATTTAGTTTTAGTCCTTGCACACTTTCATTTGATCCATTTAGTTTATCAAAACATCATATGCATTTGAAATTATCAAAAGGAAACAACAATTAGCAAGATCAGTCGGTGCAAGAAAAGTGTTTGACAAAATTCCTTGAGCTTCAAACCAGCAAGTTAAGGCCAAAATTAGCAACGGACATTACATATCCCTATTTATCTCCCTCTCTCCCTCCTTATCTCTTGATCTCTCTACCTCTATATATATCTTTGTCTCATATTTCTCTCTATCTCTCTATCTCTATCTCTATCTTGTTCTCTCTATATAAATTTATATCTATCTATGTCACTCCTCTTCTATTTTTTACTCTCTCCCTTTTTATCTCTCTCTCTCTCTAAATGTGCAATGGGTACATTGAAGAGGTCTTAAAGATGAATTATTATGTATCTTTAATCAAATGACATGCTACCCTAAACGTAACTCCTCAAGAACACATATTATCCTTTGATTGTTGGCACAAAACAACTAATCAAAAGTTACTCTCTCTCTCTAACTTTTACTTTTTAAGTTTGAAATGTATTTTATCATATAAAGTAAAATAAAAAATTCAAAATATAGTTATATTATAGTAGTTAAAATTTTAATAAGAAAAATATTTTCAAACTTAAATCTAAATTAAAAATAAAATAGAATAAACTAAATGCAAAATCAAAATATCTCAAATTTCAAATACTAATAATTGTAGGAAATTAATATTAATAAATAGTAAATTTATTAAATTAATAAATAATTAAAAAAAGGTAAAGCTATTTTTTTAATTGAGTATATTTGAAATATTTAAAGAATATGTACTTAAAAATATAATTAATATATTACAAACAAAATTAATATTAATTGAAAGTCAGGGATGACCCCGCAACGCAGCGGTAAGCTACGAGCCTTCCACAAGGGAGGTCTTGGGTTCGAGTTCGCTCGAGCCTGTGTGCCTGATGCAGGAAGATTGGAGGACAAATCGGCAGCGGACGTAGTTGGTGCTGGGTGGATACATGATCGAATGTTATGACAGAGCTGCAGGCATCATAAGGTGGCGTGGAGAATCCACAGGCGGAGGTGTATGGTGAAACGAAGTTCGGCGGAGGAGAGCCAGGGTGACGGGAGGAAGATCAGCGAAGAAGAGCCAGGGAGATGGGAGGAAGGGAGACGGGAGAAAAAAGGATGACGGCAGAAAAAGAACGGAGGAAGGAAGAGGCAGACAAGAGTGAAGAGAACGGAAGAAGAAAGGATGACGGAAGAGAGGAGAATGGGAGAAGGGAGAGGCAGATGGGAGGAAGGAGAACGAAGGAAGAAGCACGGTGGAAGGGAGTGGCAGACGGAGGAAGGGAGTCGAGAAAGAAAAGGAGGATGGGAGACGAGGAAGAACGGAGGAAGGGAGACAAGGAGAAAAAAGGAGAACGGAGGGTGGGGGGAAGAAGAACGGAGGAAGGGAGGAAGAGGCAGAAAGAGGAAGGGAGAAGGAGAGGGAAGTAAGCAGAAGAGATGGAGGAAGAAGGAAAAGAAGGAAGCCGGAGGAGGCATCAGAGGAAAGGCAAAAAGAAAGAGAGAAGATGGAGGAGTTGGAGAGAAAGGAGGATGAGATCGGAGGTGCTAGGAGAAGAGAGGGGGGCGCGGGGTGTCGCAGAGGAAGCCCGAGGGGGAAGGATGGAAATTGGGGATGGGGTCCCCCATTGTGACCCCACTGGTTCATAGCTCCAGTCAAAAGCGTTCACCGACCAAAATATATATATATATATATATATATATATATTGAAAGATAAATCAATGTTGACAAATAAAAAATTATTATTAAAATTTTGAAACGTACTTAAATAAATTATTTTAAAATAAAAGTTATAAGTAAAACGAAACTTTAAAAGATTAAAAATAAAATAAAATATATTAAAAAGGTAAAAGTCAATTCATTATTTATTAGTTCCTGCCAGGGAACTATAGGCACCACCAGAATTTAACTGGTTATTAATAACTATCATTTTAACCAATGAGAACTTAGTATTTTTTCTATTTGAATTTTTTTAGTCTGTTATCAATGTATAGATGCGAATTATATAAAAAAATTTATTTCAAAAATCAATTCTCTTGAATCTAATTGGTACACAATTTTCACTTGATATAAGCGATTTTCACACTACCATTACTTCCATTACCGATTATTATGGAATGGTGGGTTATAAAAAAATATTCAACTAATTTTTAGGAATTTTTTTTTATTATGTGGAACACATAGGTAACTGGTAGTCCATAATCGATGACCAAGCAAATCTCATTTTCTTTAAAATAAAATAAAACACAATAGATCATAAGGATTAACCATAAAGTCAATTACAACATTCTTTTTAATAATACATTATGTGAATTTTTTTTAATACTAAATATAAATATATATATTTATTTATTATATTTTCCATTATAATCTAATAACAAATTCAAATAAATAATATATTATATTATTATTTTTTTATACGCAAGGTAGTTTTAATATCGATATTGAAGAAATATACAATCATCTGCAAAGCAGGAAAAAGTCCATCCTGGACACACAGCCGAACAAAATACCAACCCAATCGGGACACAATTTCACAATTTCAACAGTCCCATTACGAGCATCAAAAAACCAGCCGCAATGACCATTGATACAAAAATAGGGTCGAAGGCCGAGCCTCAACCAACTTAAGACGAAATTTACAAAACTTTTTGTGCAGAAGTCCACCAGAAATGACAGCAACTAACAATAAAACTTAAAACTTCAGACACAGAGGCCAACCCTCACATAAAACCGTTGATTTCAGCAAACCTTACAAAACCTTCCATCCACTCCAGCCCCTCCTCCGGCACCATCTTCAACTTTCACTTCAAGAAATCCACAGCCACATCCGCAATCTTTTTGTGCCTCGACAATGCAGGCCCTTTGAGATCTAAGAGAAAAGGATAAACTTTAACAGCGTCCTCCATGTCCCATAGGAGAGCCAAGTCAGCCGGGCACGGAATGCCTTTGCCTATGAAGGCCGCCTTCAGTGTTTCCTCAAGTCCACCGAGCAAGTCGTCACGGAACAAGCGCACCATCATCACCTTAGCCACCACCTTCGGGGTCTCCAAGTCCAAAAGCACTGCGAGAAACCGAGAGGAGATATGGGCATTATCTCTGGCAAACTCCTTTCTTTCCAGGTGTTCTTTACCAAGGATCATTTTGGCCGCAACCAACGACACTGGACCATCCTCGATTAGAATTCTCTTTAATCTCTGGTCCGTAATTTCCCGAAAGGCAATCTGCCTCTCCGTAGCCACCAGAGAGACTGGTGTGTCAACCCCAAAGCTTTCCAATCCTTCCGCCGAAATGTGGATGATGAATTTTGACTTTGTCGTCCTCGTCATTTGCAAAGCATTGACAGTCGTTCCCTGCAAAGAAACAAAAGACAATGCCAAATTTCGAAGACAAAGCATTAAAAATGATTTCATCAGATCCTTTAATAGACCCGTGAGAGGATCAGTTAGGCCTCTGCACACGAAACTGAATAATGGCGAGCCGATCATCTCGTCCTTGCCATGAAGATTTGCTACGGGCTCAGTCCATCCGCCTACAAACCATAATCACTTCGAATGAAGTGAGACGCCACCCGGCCCTTCAACTCTCATTTCTATGATTGTCGTACCCAACGTGTCGCACAAATGGTGCCTTGAATGCTGAGCCATACATTCCCCCTGTCAAACACCAAAGGCTCCGCGATTTTCAAGAGCAAAACACTTAATAAACCAACTCCTCCCCACGGCAATTTAGAGAGGCCAAAGAAAGACATGGCAATGCCACCTCCACAAGCACCAAAACCGTCCCAAAGCCACCTCATGCCCACCCAGGATTTCGAGTGGCCAAATGAGGGGTTGGGGGGAGCCCACCCAACCGCCCACTTATAATATATTATATTCTTGATTTAACAACATATTATAATATTATAAAATTATAATATATACACTATATAATACATATGTAAAATATATAATATATAATATATAATTTTAACATCATTATAATATTATAATATATATACAATATATATGTAACATTTATACCATCTAAAATATAATTTAATATATTAAATAATAATATTATAATTTTATATTTTATTTAGTTTTGATTTTATTTTGTAACATAATATGGATGGTCCCTTTGGGCATGGTCTGTCCCTTCGGGTTGCTAGAGGCAATAAGTTTTTAAACTAATATGTATTAAATTAGCTTACTTACCATATAAATTAAATAATTTATATAACATTATTTATAAAGATAAGATATAAAAAGAATATCTTAAATTATTACCTCAAAAAAGAAGTTTCTAAAACTTAGAAAATTGAGTGTGGAAGAACTTTCCTAAATTATATCTCTAATCATAAAGTAAACCTTAATTTGAACTATAACCCTCACCTTAATCCTAATAATAACCTTATTTCTAATTCAATCTCTAATTGTAAAGTAAACCTTAATCTGAACTATAACCCTAACCCTAATTCTATATCTAATTATAACCCTAACCTTAATCCTAATAATAACCTTAACATGAAACCTAACCCTAATTTTGATTTGTTAAATAATGTTATCTAATTTGTTTTAATTTTAATTTTAATTTGTAAATCTTGGACTCACCTTCTTATGACTTGTAAACATGGGTTATGCCAAAGCTCTTTAGTTATTCTATGAGAATTTTTTTAATTCGTTTCAATCTGTTAAATCATGCTATCTATTTTTTTTTATGATTTTTTTTTTTTGGTAAATCTTTCATATGATTATAGGCCCCTTGAAGACTATGTGGGGTAAGCATGGTTCAAATTGGGTTATTCTTGAATCTATGCAAATATTTAAGGAGATTTTTTAATTTGTTTCAATTTATAAATCATGTGAGTGTTTTGTTACCTTAATTTTAATTTTAATTTTAATTTTTGAATTTTCTTTGCAAATATTTGATAAGGTTATGCCAACCTTTAGTGCTATTTGAATCATTATCCATAATCAAGAAACAATTATACTTGATATTATGCATAAAATTATCATCACACAACCCATATAAATTATAGTTATAATTAGAAGGTTTTCTTATCATTTTGTACAAGAGGTTGACCTTTTTTAAGACAAATTTCCTAATTCTACCCTTTGGATGAAAACCAATAGGGTGATTTCAATCAAAGGTAAAAAATTCATTCTTGTTTGCAATTATAAAAATTGACATGGACTTATAAGTTTTCCCCCTAATTTTAAATAATATTATAGGGACACCCCCTATCTTAACCAATAGTGATTTCAATCAAAGGTAAAAAATTCATTTTTGTTTGCAATTATAAAAATTGACATGGACTTATAAGTTTTACCCCTAATTTTAAATAATATTATAGGGATACCCCATATCTTTCTTCAATTCATAATAGAAGCAATTGAATTAGATAAATGAAAAAGAATAATTCTTCACAATTTTAGGAAGCACATAATTGTAAAAAATGTGAGGATTTATGAGAGTAATTTCAACCATGATGAGGCTTTTTTAGGATAGATCCAACATGCTACTAGCTTTCTCACTCTAAATTCTTTTATTAATAATGGATTCATTCTAGGCATAGGCTTCTTGTGCACTTTCTCATACACTATGGAGTAAAACTTGCACTTACCATTATAATTTCCCTCTCATGCCTATTATAGTCTTCCCAAAGAATTTTGAATTTATTAAACATAACTATTCTATAACTTTTTGGCAGGAACTTCGCTGCCCTGCAGCTCTTGTTTGAATGTGAAACAATATTTGAATGTGGTAATAACAAACTTGAAATCATATGTTTATTTCAAGATTTCCAAGTTCTAATAAATAATTGACCAAAACTCTAAATTAAATTAGTTAATTGCATTTCTTCTTATATTGATTAAGCTAAAATTTATTTATTAATTAGTTGTGTTTAAGCCTTCTATAATGACAGGTAAATAGGTAGACTATGTTATTGATGGAAAAAAAACATTTTAGTAACATTTTAGAGAATTCATAAGTTGGCAGGGAGAAATTTCAACCAAATTTAACATGTTTTTATCATATTAGGGGAGAGGGGCCCATAGTGGAACACCCTAACTTTGCATCTCTCAAAATCTTATGTGGAAATTTCAAATCACTCCCAATTTTGTAAATACATCATCAAATATGATGCCACATCAACATGCTTTTTGTTGAGGTATCCAAAAAAGCCCCCAAAAAAAGTGAGACCGATAGTGATGCACTAAGTCATGTTTTATTGATGGGTTGATGTGGCATCACATGATTTGTCAATTTGTGTACTTTATGGATAAAAAGTGATTTGCAATTGGATAATAAGGTGCTCCACTATGAGGCCCATTGCAAACTACTTTTATCCCCACTATTGAACCTCGTTCCACTATAGGCCCCTCTCCCCTATATCTTTTTTAAATCGAAGGGACTTTCAAGCTTGTTTTTGCATATTCATCAATTATTTGCATTTCTTGTAGTCAAACCAATATGTTTTGTCATAAAAAGGAAAATATTTTGTCATAAAAAAAGAAAACTGCTTGGTACTATTCAAAAACTTAAATTATAATTAGGAAAAAAAATTAACAACATAGCAAATATCACCAAATTTAAGTTGAAGGTACACCATGGAAAGAAGTTATTGCATAATAAAACAAAATAAAATACTTCTTCAATAAATTTCAATTCACACAATAAGGTTTACAATAGACAAAAGTACCTTCATTAGAGTGTGGCTTCTTTTCTATTTTTTTTTTTAGCTAAGAAAAAAAATGATAGCATATTTACTTATGTTTATGTTATCTAATTATACTCAAAACATACATGGAATGATAGTTTAATGTCACACTCAATACACTCAAAGAAAAAAAAATCATAAAAACATAAATGATAACTTTTATAAAATTAGAATCAAAAGATATAAATATAAAATATGTATTACTCTTTTTCAAATTAAAAGTAAAACAAATGTAATCTTAAAAAAAAGTTTCCATAAATATTGTAGAAAAAAAACTAATTTAGAAAAAATGTTTAAAAATGATGTTTTTTAATTTTCCTTTTTTAAAATCCATTCTCTATAATATTTAAATTTTTAAAATAAATCTTTTCTTTTTAAATATGGTTGTTCATTTAAGAGACAAACATACATACACAAATATGTATATATACTAGTTGACAAAATATTTTTGATTATTGAAATAGTTGATTTATAATAATAAATTATAAATTATTGAGAATGGAATTTATTAAAAAATATAATAGTATATACAAATGGTATTTAATAAAGATTGAATAAAATACTTTAACACAAATAACATATGAAATATATATTTATTAAGTGAAAAAATATATGTTTAAAGACAAAAAATAGTGTTATGTTTGCACTGTAAGTGAATGTTAAAAAAATATTTGATGAGTTTAATTTTACCTTTCATCTCTTCTTGTTAAGTTTTAAGAATTTTTTTAATTTTTGTTTAGATGGATAACCAAATTTAGAAGTTTTGTGAATGACATTTTTGTTTAGGTAAATGATTTTTACAAAACTTTTTATCCAATACTTTCTTTGCATTTTATTTAGGTTTAGTCAATAAAGATTTTTAAATCATTATTTGTAATTGTTTGAGAAAAATTTTATAATAATTTTTTTTTAACTTATGGATGTCATGTATTAACTAAGAAGTGAGAAGTGTTAACTGAGAAGTGGCCAATAAATTGCCACAAAAAAGTCAATAAAATTGTAAAACAAAAAGATTAGGCTCACCTCCCCAAAAGTCTTCCTCATTGCCTTAGTTCTTTTAGCCAAAAATTATAAAAGTTAAATATTGGACATTTTAAAAATTCAAATATCATGAATGAAAATAAAATTATCAATTTTGATTGGCTCAAAAAACCAATATTAAACATTAGTTATAGATTTGACCTTTACTATAGTTCCATTACACAACTAATAAAATCAATAATGTAAAATGTTTTTGAAGTAAAATAAAATGAAATAACTTCCACATCTCTGAAAAATAAAATAGCCAAAACAATATATTTAATGCAAAGAGGTATTCGACAATGGAAAGAGGGGATCTAATATAATGGTTTGAGTGGTTTGGATTTGTTGATTTGATATATTTTTACTTGTTACTTATAATAGTTGAAAATTTGATAGGTACAAATTGTGTGAAGAAATAAGATTTAAGTAATCATGTAATTAACCAACATAAAGAAACACAAATACAATTTTAAACAAGTGACGCAAGCGTCAAGTTCCTGTCGACAAGTAGAAAGCATTTAGATGGTAGGGACAATGGAGGGAAAAATGTAATATGCATACTACTAATGCTTTGTTTTTGGTTTAGGGTTATAGTTTTTTCAGCATAGTTTGAGTGCCCCTTGTTTTGAATGTTTGACACTTTGAATGCCCCTTCTTTGAGGAGAATAGCTTAGCAAAAATATTTTAGTATCATATCATTTTTCGTTTATTTTGTAAATGAATGGTATATCTAATACTATGTTTCTATTTCATTGTTTTATGTGCATTTCACTTCAATTCATGTATCAAATACCATGACTTTATGCAAGCAAAGTGCCTGCTTAAAATCGTGCAATTTAAACTATGTTTTTCTACAGTTGAAGACTTGACTTTAGAAAACAACTTGGCATACATGCAAAGAACTAAATAGTTCCAGGTTTACATTTGGTATGACTTCATTTAGAGAAGAAGCACTCTTCGAAGCAACAGTATGACAAGCTGAAGCCCATCTACTATAATCCTTGCATCATTACCTGAGTACTATGGTAGTAGGTTTGGTTGTTTTTAGTGTGAACTTATAAGCTTAGGTTGACATCCATGAAATTGTTAATGTTAGGAGCATTGTCTATCATCATGTTCTTGGTGTTGCTCTTTGTTCTTGTCTAGCTGGATAAATTTTCAGCTAACCATCAATCATTACATATTAAACTATTACAGTCTCTTGTGGCATCTACTGTCTATCTTTTATATCTAGTTTAATAAAGTAATTGATGGTTATTCTCCAAAGAGAACTGATGTATCTAGTGACTTCATCCTCTATGGTTGTATGAAAAACAATGTTGAGTTAAGATTTCATATAACAGGTCGCATGTACCAAATTGGTGTCTCCCTAGGCAATAAACTAAAACGACTACCTTTAAATGACATAGTTTTTGTAAATACAATCCAGCGAATGATGCAATAGTAAAATTTGTAAGAATTTAAAATTTGATCATAGGTTATATAGATATTTTCTTCTCTTTTGCAACTAATTGGTGGTGACCTCAAATGACTACCTACAAAGTATAGACATTGCACACAATTATAGGAAAACAAAATGCTTTTAGTATCTTTATATGCATTTCACACTGTCTATATACTTTAACAGATAATAAAAATAATCATACCGCATGTATAAAATTGTCAATGAATCATATTAATAGAATGATGGTAACATAATATGTACAAAGAACATATATAGTTAGATGAGTTTGAACCCAATGCCATATCCACAACATATATAGTTAGCTTCAACATGGCACAGAGAGGTTTGTCAAACAATGCAACAGGTTACTGCTATCAATCCTCTCAAGGACAAAGTCACATGTAGCACATGATCAATGGTGAATAACAGAATAAAATTCCAAGTGACTCTAAAGACAAAGGTAAGTTTGATCAATAATTAACAAAATTTCATTGTTTGTATGATTAGAGCATAGAACCAACAGAAAACTGTAACTTCAGCAGCCAGTGCCTTGAGTAGAGGCATCTTGATGCACTCTTAGATGATTAAAAATATTTTAAAGTCATATCCTAGAGGCATATGATTTATGACCACGTACAAATAGTAACAATTCTCAGATACAAAATAATTGGTGGATCCTTTTATTTCGTAGACTAAGAATTTTTTTTTTAGCAAGATGGAAGATGTTTGTTACCCTATTAGCTAATGGTGAAACTTCTTTCTTGGTTTAAACAAAATCCCCTATGAATTCAAATATGAGTAGACATCAATCTTAATAATAATGACAAATTTTGATGTTAATTTAAACAAACTTACGCTTAAAAAAGCAAAAATAAGTAGTTAGGGGCAGATAATAAGAAATAAAGGCTATTAGCAGGGGAGACATATAGGAATTATTTAGACTTGTAAATATGGAACAATAGTTGACTCATTGCTAAAATAAAACCTTCTTTTGCAAGGTGTGTAGTCAAAGAACAAAAACAACATTTCTTTAATTTGGATTGGAACTTATAAATGATGGTGCTCAAGTATGCATATGTGTCTATAAGAAGGATATCTACTAAGGTTGTTATGCTTTCATACACAAATCTCCTTGCCGCACAGAAACCAATGTGATCCCTACTATCACTGTTGTTTCATGTTGATTTTGCTCTTGATTGTGCAATTGAACTCAACAACACATAGACCAAGGCTATTACTGCTGGGTACACTTCTCTGCTAGGTGAAACTAGAGTGTCTTTCTTTGCTGGTGAAGGAAGAACACCTTTATAGCAATAACTGTAAAACTATAACAAACATGAATTTGTGTGGTTGCAAACATAGCATGTAATGGTCACTTCTTGATGATATCTTTGAGCTCAATGTTATATGTCTTAAGTTGACTAGGAACTCTTAGCACTTGATAGTTCACACTATTAGAAATACACCTCCACATAATAGCTAATAATCATATAGAAACCATTAGCTAACATTGTATTTTGTTTTCTCCCAAGTAAAGTGTTTTAGAGTAATTATTCTCTGAAAAACACATCCGTACACTTGTCTACAGTCCATGAAAAAAATGGTAGTTGATTCCCAGGTAAACTCAATCTTGATAGTCAAAGGAAACTTGAAAGAAAAACTATAGAGTAATAGGGAGATGTATCTCTGGTAAAGGAGACATGTATGGGAATGTGTTTTGAGTTTAGAGACATCTGGATAAGTCTCCTTAAGTCTTTGGGGAATGTGTCACAGGAGTAGGCATCTCCTGTATAATACCAAAAAATGCATAGACCATGAACTATTAAGTGACTTAAAAACAATAAAATGTGAAAACCTAAAACACTAAAATGAATGTGGCCAGAAAAATAGGAGCTTGGAGTGGGTAAAATGACAATGTATAGTAAAATGGAAATTGGATTGTCAAAATCAAATAGGGTGAGTGAATAAATGTTGTAATCCAAACAGCAGGGAAAGTTTGAAGTTGACGGTGAGTGGAAAATTGCCTATGATCATGTCTTTGACAAATTTTGAGGTAGAATGCCTAGCCGACATTGAGATATTTTCTTAGCAGTAATATTTTCACTGGCTATTTGTGACATTGGTTGACATTGTTGGACATTTTGTTGTCCAAGCAAGGATGTCAGAGTTGCATGTTAACATATACTATATTAGATATGGATATAGAAAATTCTCAATATCCTGTAAGATCCGTAGGGTTTACAATCTGTTAAACAGTTTCAGATCTTCGATTTCAAGTGAATCTTTGCAACAACAACATTAAGTGAACAAAAAGTTCATTCAGCTTATCTAATGTCTCAACAATTCCAAAGAAAATATGATATGTAGATCTAGAAATATCTATCTCATGAAACAAATTATTCATTCAATATACGACTGGGAGAATGTTGTTTAGTCAAAACTGAGCATAGGTTTCAGAAAGAGGCAATCCCACAGTGCTACCTTTGCCATATTGAAGCCCATAAATGGGGCACATGACATGGGAGCAGTTTCCTAGGCTACCTGAGTACTTTTGACCATGAAGACAGAGGCGCTCTGTGTTGTTGTCGTGAAGTTCATGATAGTTTTTCATAGGAATGAAGTTGACTTGCAAGCATAAAGTTCCTTTTAAGTTTTGGGAGTCAAATCTATCTTGATATATAGTGGGCAAGGTAAAAAATTTCTTTAAGTTTAATTGAGAAGCTTACAAAAGACTTAGAAGACTAGTTTATGGACATACCTACATTTTTTATTCATGTACTTACAAACAAGAGATTTTGTGTCTCTAATTAAGGTCTATTACAACACACATATACATAATAACTACAAAAAACATATCTAGTTATAACATAAATGGTTAGCTTCAACATGGCACAAAGATGTTTGTCAAACAATGCAACTGGTTATTGCTATTAATCTTCTCAGGGACAAAGTCACATGTAGCACATGATCTAGGAAAGTCATTCATGTAAATTACAAATTACTTGGTACAAATAACATACAATGCAAGAAGAAAAAACAAACCATCAACCATCCCAATTGCTAGATGTAATATTCTACTACTTAAGTTTGTAACAGTACACACAATAGAAAAAAATATGATTAGACATTCATCTTGATCCAAAGAATTTTGAAGAGACTCTCAAGACTAAGGTAAGTTTCATCAATAACCAACATAAAACTGTAACTTCAGCAACCAGCGCCTTTAGTAGAGGCATACAAGAATTGAATTACAAAGGTTCTAATGATAAATCTAGATCCTTAAGTTCGCCAGCAATGACACCATTTTATTGGCATTCAAATGAGCATTCTAGAACTCTAAAAGACAAACTCTAATCACTAACCCCAGATAAACATAGGCAGGCTAAAATAATGTCAGAACTCATAAATCTGTTATGCAGTGTAAAATGAGAAAGTACTGAGAAGGCCTAGGAAATTATTGTAATACTTTGAAAATTTTAGCTTATGTGCAGGAGAAGCTTTGATAATGTATTTAATATCTTGTAAGAGAGAAGTTAAACTTAAAAAATTGTACATGAATTTATAATCAATACCACTTAGATGTATTTAAAGCAATCTGCATGGGAAAAAATTGTTGCACATGTACTCAACGTAGTCAACAAAGAAGGAAATTATGTGGAAAGCTGGAAACCATAGTATGTAAAAGAGAGCCTTTTTACTTTATAAGTTATTTTAAACTGTAAACAGAGTTTTAGTGGCATTATATCAACATACTCTATTGTATGGATATTGCATATAGGCATAATAATTATTGAACATATATGTTAGAGGGACATAGAAAACAATTGTTTTCGTAGGTGCAAAAAGAAAACTAGATTTATAGATGTTAGTGTTATGCCTTACATAACCACCCCATTTTATTATGGAACAAAATGGGTCCCCCTTTTTCTTTCGTTTTCTTCGCCTTTGGTTGTTTGGTTAGGTCTTGGGAGTTCTTTTGTTATCCTCCTAAGGTTTGTCTTTCGTTTTGTCGGAGTCGGATCCGGATCTAAATCTGAACATTGAACTCTGTCAACATTTCTCGTTCTGGTTCCATCCCGACCCCGACTTCGCCTTTCCCTTTGTTTCTTCTTTGGTTGGTCGTTTTCCTCTCTATTTTGTGTCCCATGTCTTGTGAGTTTCCTCTCTTCCTTGGGTCTTTTGTTTTGTTCCGGAGGACGCGGGATCGAGACTCACATTGAACTTGGGAATGCCTACCAAGTCTTGTTTCTGTTCCTTTCCTAGTTTTGGTTCCTCCTCCTTTTGCTTTTGGCTTTGGCATTTTTCGTGTTGCTCTGGCGGACGCGGAACCAGAACTGGAACTGAACCCTGAAACTTTTTAAAGTTTCAGGTTCGGGTTTCGTTCCGGTCTCGGTTCCACAGGTCTTGTTCTTTTTGCTTTTGTTCCTTTTGTTTTGTCGTGGGGTGCTTTCCCCCTTTCTTTTTCTTCCTTCATCTTTTTTGGGTGTTGTCGGCGGCAGGGTCGGAAGGAAACCCGAACTTGAAACTTTAAAAAGTTTCAGGGTCAGATTTAGCTCCGATTCTGGTTCTGTCGGGTTCGTTTTTCTCTGGTTTCAATCACTCAGTCGAGTGTCGGGTTTTTTTTTTTGCGTTGTTTCCTTTTTGCGGGGTCGGAGCTGGAACGATGATGTATGTGAGCTTAGTGATTGGTTTGTGTCTTGCCCCCCGTTCTGACTCCAGTGCCGGTTCCATCTTGGTTCCACCACCGCCAGTTTTGGTTTCTTCTTGAATGAAGGATTGATGAAATGATGAAAAATGATATATTTTATATGCTTCTGAGGACTAATGGAGACTTTGTTTTGCAGGATTAAATCATATACCAGATGATATTTCTCAAGGAACTCAGTTGGAAGGCATACCTCAATCAAGTTTGGCATAAAATTCCTCTAAGGGGAAAGTCAGTGAGACCTTCCAAATGTCTTGTCGACTAGCAGTGGTTCTATTCATTTGAAATGTACCGATCGGCCAGATGTTTTAATTGCCGTAGGTTTTTATATGTCTCCCTGACTCGTTGAAGGTCTCGCCGAGAGGTTATGCCTTCGGCATAAGGTCTCGCCGATGGTTGTTGGTCTCAGCGAAAGGGCATGGCTTTGGGGTAATGTCTCGCCTAAGGTTATGCCTTCGGTGTAATATCTTGCCGACCGAGAAAGGTCCTGCCAACCAACGAAGGGTCTCAGTGAAAGGTTTGAGTTCGCCGTAATGTCTGGCCGACAGGGTAAATTCTTCCCGACTGATATGAGCTCTCGCCAAAACAAGGTGGCTTCGATGAAAGGTCTTGCCGACCCAATAGGGTCTCAACGACATGGAATGGTGGTCCCAGATGGAGGTCTCGACAAAAGGTATGCCTTCGGCATCAGGTTTGGCCGAAGAGGTGAGGTCTCAGCGGAAAGAGGTGTCATCGGGGAGATGTCTCGCTGACCAAGCAGGGTCTCACCAAAATGGAATGTCATCGGGGAGAATGGAAGAGCTCGACAGGATATCTGGCCGACTCGCTGAAGTCTTGCCGATAGGAGGTGCCATCGCTATGAAGTCCCGACGACCAAGTGGGGTCTCCCCGAAATAAAATGAGCTCGTCGAGGGGTCTTGAGTTCAGCATAATGTTTGGCCAACCCGATGGTGTCTCGCCGAAGGATGAAGGGCTTGATGAAAGGTCCTGCCCACAATAGGGAGTCTTGCCGATAGCGATGGATTTGCCAATGGAAAAGAGATATCGGTATCACTCCTACTACTCGTTATGACCTCTAATTGATAACAATTGTCTTGCCGATGGTTTTTGTGATATCGATATAACTTTTATGTTTGATATGGTGTCTCATCGACAGTTGTATGTTATCTCGATGCTGCTATGAAGTATAATTACATCGGGGAGACACGATTAGTGTCTCACCAACATGCGATTTTTTTTGAACGACCTTTGATCGCCCGGGAATCTTACATGGAGTGTGTTTGCCCAATCAAAGAGAACTAAAGCCGAACCCTGGGCAGTTTGACTGATTGACTATTCTTGCAAGGAGGATCAGTAGAGCATAAACAACATGGACTTACTCTGAGATCTAAAATGATGGAGTAGCTCGGTGAACAATGGTGTGGAGATCCTACGGGAAAATCTGATGCTGCTTCCATAAGAGGTCAACTTGCAGAAAGATCTATAGCAGGAAGAAGGCTGAAAGGAGGAAGAGGTCGTTAGTCTCAGGGACAGCTGTGAGGTCTACTGGCAAAGGTAGATTTGTATTAATGATAATACTTCAGAACATTCAAAGTGGCTCTGAAGGAAGTTTGAGGGTGGAAACGGAGGCCAAGAGTTATTGCGATGGTTGCAAAAGATCTAGAGGCCATTCCTGGAATGACCCTTCACCGACATGGACACGGGGATGCACATTGAATGCAGCATTAACTTCATTCCAAAAGATATGAGGGCCGACCCTCATGCAACTAACTGATATTTTGTAAACCCTAAAATAGGGGCCAACACATTCTTTTTGGCACGTTCTGTATATATGGCATTTTTGCCTCTTTTAGAGAGAGGGAGACGAGTTTTAGAAAAGACAAAAGGACATGGATTTTTTAGAAACCAGTAGTAGTAGAGAGAAAACTTAAGAGTAGCAGTATAATAGGAGTTAGATTCGGCAGAAGGCAGTGATGTATCTTTCAAGTTTTCTTAGTATAGATGGAAACAATCTGAAGACATAGGCTTTCTGTACACTAGTGATTGTGCTAGATTTGTAAATGTTGCTTATCTATTTCAATCATAGTAGAAGCAACCAGATTTAAATCTACTTCATGTTGTGTTCCAGAATGGTATTTATCTTGGGTTAATCATTCGATTTGAGAAGCTTTCAAGGAATGAAATCTTATTTTATGTTTTGTTTAAATAGTGACTTGCAATCTGCTGTTGAAATTAGCACTGTGAATGAATGAAACTGTGTGTTAATCACAAGTTAATTTTGTTCTGTAGTTTTTGTTAGGAATTCCTTGAAAGGTAACAAGTCTGGTTAAGTTGGATGAATTATTATTCTCTTTAGTTCCAAAGCTTTGATCTATCTTTTTTTGTTTCTTTAAAAACCTCAGTTAAAGTAGGTTTGAATTTTTGTTTGATCTCAGAACAATCCAGAAGCTCAACACCAGCAGGCCCCTTGAACATTATAGTTCACATCAACCATTGAGCGAAATCAGCATAGTCGAGAACTGATTACAAAGACCTTGGGAGTTAGATATCCATGTGTTATTCTTTTTCTTTCAGGAGAGAAGAATAGTAATATTATGTTTACTGTTGTTGTGCTCATCTGAACCATCAACATAAACTGGCGCTAGAAGGAGGGCCTAGAAGAGAAAACTAGATAATACTAAGTTTTTTTCACCAGAAAGGTCCCGTAGGGTTCTTCGATCAGCTGAAAATCCACCACCTTTGATAGAACTCAAGACCCCAATAAGTCACAAGAGTCACAAGACTGGGGCAACCATCATACCACCCTTTTCAGCTCCGCTCACTCTACGCAACTTTTCACCAATACCCCAGTGGATACCTATCAATCGACCACTGAATCCATCTCAATTGCCATCATAGCTGGTTCAACCCATCCAACAACTGGCTCAACCACCACCACCGCTACCAATGGAATTTTTTCAGAATAATCCCTCTCCATTGGGGACTATTCCTGGAGGTTTTCATGATATGCCTAAGAATCCTGTGAAATTTGTCCCAAATACATTCATGGCGAATCAATGAGTGTTGAAGAGCACATACAAGCTTTTAAGGATGCTTGTACCAGAGCTCAGATAGCTCACCATGATGTAGTTTGTAGGTTGTTCCCTTATTCCTTAGGGGATATGGCATACAACTGGTACCTAAATCTTCCTTAGCGCTCTATCCTAAGCTGGACAGACCTGGAGAATGCTTTCATCAATCAGTTTAGGATTTACGTGGATCTAGCCATTTTGTTCCACCAATTTGCTACCATTAGGAAGGAGCTAGGTGAACCTTTTCCCTTGTTTAATACCAGGTTCCAACAAATGTATAGGAGACTGAAGGACCCCTATCTAGTTGCCGAGAATAGTGTCATTCAAGCATACTTTAGAGTTATAGATCCTCTGATTGGCTTATTCCTATGAAGGACATACCAACCGACAGATATTGATTCCCTATCTAAAGTCTATCATCTAGCCATTAAGCTACAACAACAAATTAGTTCTCAACAAGGAAGTTTGGGAGGAGGTTTTCCTTCAACAAGGTATCGGATGGCTAGCCCAACCCCTTTATTCAATACTATCCCAGGGATGTCTCCTTCCCATTATGGACCTATGTCTGAGTTGCAGACTCAACCTCCTGTTCCATTCTTTGCTAATGGAACTCCTAACTTCTTTCAACAATCACAGGCTCATCATAGTCCGCATGGTCATCACAACCAAGCTGGAACACCAAATCATGTCAGTCAGCCACTTGTTGCTAAGAGTGTTGAAAGTGAAAAGACAGTTCAACTCACGAACGAGGTGGAGACCCTAAAGAAAACTCTGTCTCAAGTCACGAATGACATGGCTCAGCTTAGATTGAACCCCTCTCAAAACCAAGGTAATTATCCTAATCAGAGCAATAACAATCAGGGTAATTATCAGAATAACAACAATCACAGCCAGAGGGGTTATCAAGGCCAAAACTCCCCTAACCAAGGCTATCAAAACCAAAACAGAGGATATAACCAAAGGCCAAATAACAATCGACAATGGAATACAAGGCCAAATAATGGTGGAGTTTCTCACAATTATCAAGCTAATGAGGAAAGGTCACATACTGTAAATGTGGTTGACCTTAATTTTATGACTAACTGGTGCAGGTTGCATGATACTGCAACCCATTTTGAGGTAAACTGCCCTAAAATGGAGAAAGTTGTCAAGATGGCATAGGCAGATGCCCAAACGTTCCAAGGGAATTCAAATAAAGAAGGTGGCTCAGTAGATACAACAATGACTTATGACCTCTTTGAGGAAGAACCTTCATTCCCAATGTAGAGTGAGAATGAACCAGAGGATGACATGTATGATGCCCAAGCCTTTCAAACAAAGGGAGGACACTTCCTAAGAAATCAGAGTAAGGGTTCGTTCACCACATCAGCACCACCTAATCACATGGTGCCTCCGAATCAAGGTGTTGATAACAACCCTCCTCCACCAAAAGGTCCACCTAACTTCCATAATAAAGGTAATTCACCTGGTGTTGTTAGACGTAATGCAAGCTATAACACATAATTTGATATTGTTACTGAGATGCAGAGGCAGAAAACCTCTTTATCATACTTTGACATCCTAAAGTGGTGCCCTGCTCAATGAGAGATAGTGCTGAAAGCTTTGGAGCACGCTGATAAATCAAAAGGGAAAAACAAGGTGGCGCCTACTGCAGACATGAACGTAGCTTTGTATAGGAGCAAGGTAGGTACCCCACTATTTCTTTTGAGTTTAAGAATTGGTGGGAAGAATCTACATAATTGTCTATTAGATTCAGGGGCTTCTGGCAATGTTATGCCATTTTCTATATGCAAGAAATTGGGATTGAACCCTATCCAAACAAACAAGAAGGTCATCCAACTTGATAAAACAAAGGTTAATGTAGTGAGAGAATTGAGAAACATACATGTGCAAGTAGGGTCTGACCCCAGGATTTTAACCAATATAGATATTCAAGTAGCAAACATCCCTGAGACTTATGGTATGCTGTTGAGCAGAGATTTGATGAAAAGTATAGGGGGATATCTCTCCCTCGACTTTTCACATATGTGGCTGCCATGGAGGGGAGTGCCTATGCAGATTAGGATTGAAAGCAAACCTCGCCTCAAGCATGTCATCACTGAATATGATTGTCCCAAGGTAGCTTATTTTGAAACCGGGATAGGGGTCTACATAGGAGAGGAAATTTTGACCTTTTTAGTTCTTGATTCTAAAGAATTATCAATACAAAATTCCCTTGACCCCATGATTAATGAAAATCAACAAGCATTGATCAAGAAGCTGCAACAAGATCAGCTGGTCTTGGGGGAAGATATCGATTTGCAGAGTCTTCTACTCCCTAATTGGTGCAGGGTGCATTACCAAAATCATTCGGAATTAACCTGCCAACCCTGCATCAGTGTCCTAAAGCATGTTTGTCACACAAGAGGAACTGGCCCAAGTTTTCTTGAGACCATTTCAGATCACTTCTCATTTGAAGCCAAAGAAGCAATAATGTTAACCAGGGATAAGATACCTTCAAAGGAAGTGCCTTCTCGAATTGAACTTACCCCAGTCACACTTCGAAACCAACATAGTTATGAAAAACAATCCCAAGGTTTGTTTGACACCCCTGCACTCACAAGTATACCAAAACCTGAGGGATTGATTGAAGATATAAGTAGTTGTCAGAAGGATAGCCATGGATTACCTGATATGTCTGAGCAGGAACTAGAAATTACACCTGAGGAACCTATTGAACACCTCTTACCAATATTTGATGCAAAAGATCAAGTAGCCCCACCTATGGCTCATTCTATACAAACGCCCACAATAACCTCAAAGGGGTCAACCCCAGCTCATGATCAGCTATGGACCCTCACGTTTGATGGATCCAACTCCAAAATAGGTTGTGGTGTTGGGATTGAATTAACCAGCCCAAAAGGGGAAACTTTCTTTGCTTCTTATAGGTTGCAGTTTGGATGCACTAACAACATAGCAGAATATGAAGCTCTAGCTTAGGGGCTAATGTTCGCACATAAGAAGAAAGTTACTGCATTAATGGTTAAAGGAGATTTAGAAATAGTTATCAAGCAAGTGCGCAACCAATACACGTGTCACAATAGAAGGCTGGCAGCTTATAGAAATTGGGTATGGAACTTGATTGAGGACTTTGATGCTTTTGGGATTAGTTTAATCCCTAGAGAGGAGAATCAAATAGCTAATTCATTAGCTGTTGCCGCAAGTACCCTGGAACCCATGCAAGGCTCCAAGCTTAAGAGATTCTCAGTAGAGTTGATATCCACCCCGGCTGTTCCTGATAACATCAAGAACTTTTAGGTTTTTGAGGATGATCGACATATCCTTGCTTTTCTAGCAAGCTCAGATGTTTTTGAAGGGAAGATAATTGATGAGTCTAACAGGGATCAAGGAGATTGGAACCCTGAAGATTGCAATACAAAGGGGGTCCTCAATTTAAAAAGTAATAGCATTCCCAAGGGAATGGTGGCCTTAGAAAGAATTTTTGATTCAGACCCAAGGGCTCGGGAAAATGTATCAGTCAAAGATAAAGGAGGTGAATATGAAACTATTAACCTAGCTGATTCCGACCCTGAAAGAAATGTTTACATAGGGAAAGCTTGCCCTGAAACAATCAGAAAAGATATACTGAGGGCACTGAAGAAGGACATTGATGCAATAGCCTGAGGGTACGAGGATCTGAAGACATTTGATGCCTTTGTTATGACTCATACTATTCCTTTGAGGTCGGAAGCTAAACCATTTCGGCAGAAACAACGTCCTATCAATGCCCTAATCGAATCACTAATCTTTAAAGAAGTTTAGAAATTGCTTTTTGCAAGAATAATCATCCCTGTACGGCATTCAACATGGGTGGCTAACTTGGTTCCAGTCGGTAAGAAAAATGGAGAGATCAGGTTACGTGTAGATTTCAGGAATCTGAACAGAGCTTCAAAAAAAGACAACTACCCACTCCCTTCACTGGATGAAGTCTTGCAAACTATCAACGGGTCTTAGATAATATCATTCTTGGATGGTTATTCTGGATACAATCAAGTGATGGTTAACTGTGAAGACAGAATGAAGACAACCTTCACTACTAAATGGGGAAAATTTGCTTACAGAAGGATGCCATTTGGTTTGATAAACGCTGGAGCCACCTTTTAGCGTGCCATGGACGTAGCATTCAAAGATCTGATTGGAAAATGCATCATTGTTTACATGGATGACCTGATGGTATTCTCTAAGGATAGACTGAACCACGCTGCAGACTTAGCTAAAGTTCTTGAAAGATGTATCTAGTATGGCATCTCCCTGAATCCTAAAAAGTGTGTGTTCGGGGTTTCTGAAGGGAAGCTCTTGGGACACATAATCTCTGAAAGGGGAATATCAATTGATCCAGACTGAGTAGAGTCCATTTGAAGATAGCCAGGCCAGGAAGTAAGAAGGAGATGAGATCTTTCTTTGGGAAGATCAACTTTGTGAGAAATTTATCACAGGTTTTGCAGAAATTGTAAAACCATTAAATGAAATGATGAAGAAAGAGGCCAAAATAGAGTGGGGTGATGAGGCAAAGGCTGCGTTTTCTCAAGTCAAACAATCCATTTCGGAAGTGCCAGTTCTCACCAGCCCTGACTACTTGAGGCCATTCTACATTTATTCTTTGCTTCTAAACATTCTTGTGCAGCTATCCTAACTCAACGAAGAGAAGAGGGAGAGGAGAGGCCAATCGCCTTCATGAGTTATCCATTTAAGAATGCTGAAGTTAAGTACCCACCTCTTGAAAAACAAGCTTTTGTGCTGGTTAGAGCTATCAAGAAGTTTAGGTACTACATCCTACAAAGTCAGATGCCGATGCTAGCGAGAACATTATATGTCAACAATACACAATGCAGTCTTTTTCCAATGACCCTTGGTATGTTGATATCATTTGCTTCATGCTTAATAATCGATGCCCAGAGGGAATGAATACAACTCAGAGGATAGCGCTAAGAATGAAAAGCTCTCATTATATGCTCAAAGGAGGATTTCTCTACAGGAAGAATTCTGAGGGGGTGTACCTACGATGCCTTGATCGACAAGAGGCTAAGCATGTAATTATTGAATTTCATGAGAAACATGGCACAGGTCATGGTTCTACCGACTCGTTAGCACATCAGATCCTTAGATCTGGTTATTATTGGCCATGTGTGTTCAAAGATGCCCATCAACATGTAAGAACATGTCACATATGCCAAATTTTTACATCAAAAGAACGCCATCCATCCATGCCATTGCAGCCTGTTTACGAGGTAAGACCATTTGCCCAATGGGCACTGGACTTTATTGGGGTAATTAACCCAAATTCTTCTGTAGGACACAAATTTATTCTGACTGCCATAGATTACTGCACGAGATGGACAAAGGCTATACCTTGCAAGAACAACATGACAGAGGTAGTAATCAAGTTCCTCACCGAATGCATCACAACTAGGTTTGGAGTACCCTTCGCATTGGTATGTGACAATGGCTCTTCCTTTTCTTCTGCTAAGTTCATTTCATGGGCTTATGATCACAAAATTGTCTTAAAATATTCTTCAAACTATTACCCACAAGGAAATGGGGTTGCAAAATCAACCAATAAGAATCTCTTAGGGGTAATTAAAAAATTGTTAGAGAACAATCCTAGGGACTGGCATACCCAGCTGAGATTCACATTATGGGCAGATAGAACTAGGATCAAGGCTGCTTTAAAGACTTCACCATTCAAGCTAGTGTATGGACAAGAGCCTGTGTTCCTTATTCATTTGCAAATACCTATCCTTGAGTTCATGCATAAATTCTACTCTAGTGATGATAGGATAGAAGTAAGTTTAGTTGCCTTGTTGAAATTAGAAGAGCAGAGGGATGCCGCCTTGCAGCAATTCTTTAGACACCAGGCTATTGTCAAATGCTGGTTTGACAAAAGAGCCAAAGCCAAGGTTTTCAAAATATTAGACCTTGTGCTGCTATGGGATAAAGCTAGTGAAAAGAAGGGCAGTCACCAGAAATTTGATAAGCTTTGGTTAGGTCCCTATCAAATTGCAGAGATCCTAGGAGAAAATGCCTTTTGACTGAGCAGTTTAACAGGAGAACCTATTCCATTGCCTGTCAATGGAAAGTTTCTTAAACATTATTTTGAGTCATGAAGTTTGGTATCCTTGCTGGGCTGTGCATTTATGTAAATAATTGGTTTTTCTGTTTGTAAATAGTTTGTTTGTTTTCTGTGCATTTATGTAAATAATTTGGTGTAAAAAGTTTTGTTGTTTGTTTGTTTGTTCTTTCTTTTTGTCCTTTCGTTTCCTTCGTTGTTTGGTGTCTGTCTTGTTTTGTTCTTTGGGGTTTATCCGTTCTTTCCTTCTTGAAGTGATGGGTTGTTATCTGAGGTATACTTTGGTTATTAGGAGAGAAGTGGTTTAGATATTTTTAGGTTTTCTGATTGGATGATTTTGTCCTAAATTCGTTGTTTTATGCCCATTGCCAATAAGAGTTGTGGAAAGTCCTGAAAACAAGGTGCAAAGTAAACAATCTTCATTAGCTACCTCTAAATCTATCACAAATCATCAAGATCGTCTCCTTTTTGTAATGATATATTTGTCCTAGGGTGATAGTGTTGTAAGATTTGAGTGAAAAATCTGATTCCTAGATGTTGTTATGAGGTCCATGGTAGTTTTCAACCCAGAACAAATGACATATTGAGAAAAATTGAATGAAATATTTGAAACTCCAAGAAAAAAAAAGAGAACTATCTAAAGAGAAAAGAAGATTCAATATGAATGGGTAATTCCAGTATCTCTATCGGGGCTATGGACGCCTGACTGGCAGTAGAGCAATGCTGTGAGAAAACTAGAGGTATCTTCATCGGGGCTATGGACGCCTGACTGGCAGCGGAGCAATGCCTAGGATATCATTGCACAACAGCTAAAGGGGATCAACTCATGTAGTTCAAATCTTGTACATTGTTGTTCAAAAGATGAGGAAAACTTTATAAAAGGATGATGCACCATTAAGCACACACTTAGATTCAGGGGTAGCCTGTGTTGACTTACATTTGAGATTCTAGCTCTACCTTGGTTGTTAAAACTGACCCAACTGGAGTTGTCATGTTCATAAACCAGGAGTTCTGGGTAGCTGAATCCTTCAGTTTCTTGAAAATGGTTAAACCATTTTCCTAGCTGAGTCACCATTTGTTATGCCTTGCATAACCACCCCATTTTATTCTAGAACAAAATGGGTCCCCCCTTTTCTTTCGTTTTCTTCGCCTTTGGTTGTTTGGTTGGGTCTTGGGAGTTCTTTTGTTATCCTCCTAAGGTTTGTCTTTTGTTATGTCGGAGTCGGATCCGGATCGAAATCTGAACATTGAACTTTGTCAACAGTTCTCATTCTGGTTCCATCCTGACCCAAATCCACCTTTCCTTTTGTTTCTTCTTTGGTTGGTCGTTTTCCTCTCCGTTTTATGTCCCATGTCTTGGGAGTTTCCTCTCTTCCTTGGGTCTTTTTTTTTGTTTCGGTGGACGCAGGATCGGGACTCACATTGAACTTGGGAATGCCTTCCAAGTTTTGTTTATGTTCCTTTCCTGGTTCTGGTTCTGCCTCCTTTTTCTTTTTCCTTTGCATTTTTCATGTTGCTCTGGAGGACGCGGAACCGAAACTGGAACCGAACCCTGAAACTTTTTAAAGTTTTAGGTTCGGGTTCTGTTCCGGTCCTGGTTCCCTAGGTCTTGTTCTTTTTGCTTTTGTTCCTTTTGTTTTGTCGTGGGGTGCTTTCCCCCTTTCTTTTTCTTCCTTCGTCTTTTTTGGGTGTTGTCGGAGGCGGGGTCGGAACGAAACTCAAACTTGAAACTTTAAAAAGTTTCAAGGTCAGATTTGGCTCCGGTTCTGGTTCTGCTGGGTTCATTTTTCTCAGGTTCCGATCACTCGGTGGAGTGTCGGGTTTTTTTTTTTTTTGCGTCGTTGCCTTTTTGCGGGGTCAAAGCCGGAATGACAATGTATGTGAGGTTAGCGATTGGTTTGTGTCTTGCCCCCCGTTTCGAATTCGGTGCCAGTTCCATCTTGGTTCCGCCCCCGCCAGTTTTGGTTTCTTCTTGAATGAAGGATTGATGAAATGATGAAAAATGATATATTTTATATGCTTATGAGGACTAATGGAGACTTTGTTTTGCAGGATTAAATCATATAATTGATGATATTTCTCAAGGAACTCAGTTGGAAGGCATACCTCAATCAAGTTTGGCATAAAATTCCTCTAAGGGGAAAGTCGGTGAGACCTTCCAGATGTCTTGTCGACTAGCAGTGGTTCTATTCATTTGAAATGTACTGGTCGGCTAGACATTTTAATCGCCGTAGGTTTTTATATGTCTCCTCAACTTGCTGAAGGTCTCGCCGAGAGGTTATGCCTTCAGCATAAGGTCTCGCTGATGGTTGCTGGTCTCGGCAAAAGGGCGTGGCTTCAGGGTAATGTCTCGTCGAAGGTTATGCCTTTGGTGTAATCTCTTGCCGACCGAGAAAGGTCCTGTTGATCGACGAAGGGTCTCGGCGAAAGGTTTGAGTTCGCTGTAATGTCTGGCCGATAGGGTAAAGTCTTCCCAATTGATATGAGCTCTCGCCGAAACATGGTGGCTTCGATGAAAGGTCTTGCCGACCCAATAGGTTCTCGCCGACATGGAATGGTGGTCCCAGATGGAGGTCTCGATGAAAGGTTATTCCTTAGGCATAAGGTCTGGCCGAAGAGGTGAGGTCTCAGTGAAAAGAGGTGTCATCGGGGAGATGTCTCACCAATGGTTGTTAGTTAGGCTAAGGGATTCTCCCTTCAGCATAGTGTTTTGAGCTCGGCAAAAGGTCTCACCGACCAAGTAGGGTCTCGCCGAAACAAAATGTCATTAGGGAGAATGGAAGAGCTCGATAGGATATTTGGCCGACTTGCTAAAGTCTCACTGATAGGAGGTGCCATCGCTATGAAGTCTCGACGACCAAGTGGGGTCTCCCCGAAATAAAATGAGCTCGTCAAGGGGTCTTGAGTTCGACATAATGTTTGGCTGACCCGATGGTGTCTCGCTGAAGGATGAAGGGCTCGGTGAAAGGTCCTACCGACAATAGGGAGTCTTGCCGATAGCGATGGATTTGCCAATGGAAAAGAGATATCAGTATCACTCCTACTACTCGCTATGACCTCTGACTGATAATGATTGTCTTGTCGATGGTTTTGTGATATCGATATAACTTTTGCGTTCGATATGGTGTCTCACTGAAAGTTGTATGTTATCCTGATGCTACTATGAAGTATAATCGCATCGGGGAGACATGATTAGTGTCTCAACAACATGCAATTTTGTTTGAACGACCTTTGACCACCTGAGAATATTATGTGGAGTGTGTTTGCCCAATCAAAGAGAACTAAAGGCAAACCCTGGGTAGCTTAACTGATTGACTATTCTTGTGAGGAGGATCAGGAGAGCATAAACAACATGGACTTACTCTGAGATCTAAAATGATGGAGCAGCTCGGTGAACAATGGTGTGGAGATCCTACGGGAAAATCTAATGCTGCTTCCAGAAGAGGTCAACTTGCAGAAAGATCTGGAGCAGGAAGAAGGCCAAAAGGAGGAAGAGGCTGTCAGTCTCAGGGACAGTTGTGAGGTCTACTGGCAAAGGTAGATCGATATTAATGATAATACTTCAGAACATTCAAAGTAGCTTTGAAGGAAGTTCAAGGGTGGAAACGAAGGCTAGGAGTTATTGCGATGGTTGCAAAAGATCTAGAGGCCATTCCTGGAGTGATCCTTCACCGACATGGACACGAGGATGCACATTGAATGCAACATTAACTTCATTCCAAAAGATCTGAGGACCGACCTTCCTGCAACCAACTGATATTTTGTAAACCCTAAAACAAGGGCCAACACATTCTTTTTGGAATGTTATGTATATATGGCATTTTTGCCTCTTTTAGAGAGAGGGAGACGAGTTTTAGAAAAGATAGAAGGACATGTATTTTTCAAAAAACCAGTAGCAGTAGAGAGAAAACTTAAGAGTAGCAGTATAATAGGAGTTAGATTCGACAGAAGGCAGTGATGTATCTTTCAAGTTTTCTTAGTATAGATGGAAACAATCTGAAGACATAGGCTTTTTGTACACTGGTGATTGTGCCAGATTTGTAAATGTTGCTTATCTATTTCACTAACAGTAGAAGCAACCAAATTTAAATCTACTTCATGTTGTGTTCCATAATGGTATTTATCTTGGGTTAATCATTCGATTTGAGAAGCTTTCAATGAATGAAATCTTATTTTATGTTTTGTTTAAATAGTGACTTGCAATCTGCTGTTGAAATTAGCACTGTGAATTAATGAAACTGTGTGTTAATCACAAGTTAATTTTGTTCTGTAGTTTTTGTTAGGAATTCCTTGAAAGGTAACAAGTCTGGTTAAATTGGATATTCTCTTCAGTTCCAAAGCTTTGATCTATCTTTTTTTTATTTCTTTAAAAACCCTAGTTAAAGTAGGTTTGAATTTATGTTTGATCTCAGAACAATCCAGAAGCTCAACACCAGCAGGCCCCTTGAACATTATAGTTCACATCAACCATTGAGCAAAATCAGCACAGTCGAGAACCGATTACAAAGACCTTGGGAGTTAGATATCCATGTGTTATTCTTTATCTTTCAGGAGAGCAAAATAGTAATATTCTGTTTAATGTTGTTGTGCTCATCCAAACCCATCAACAATTAGTATATCCTAAGACTTCAAAATAGTGACCTACGATGTGACTTGTTCTATTTTTCGAACCATCAATGGCGACAACTGATATTTTGTTTAAATGTATCATAGCAGTATTGTTTCTTCAAATTGAAGGTATCTTCAACATGTGAAGAGGAGAGATATCCATTCCAACATTAGAAATCCAAAAAAATTGAAATCCCAAAAATATCAGTCTCCTTTCTTATATTCTTTGTTCCATGTATTATCAATAGTATGCTTAGTATTAGAGAAATAGTTTTTGTAGAATTGGAGAATAAGTGTTAAAATATCCAAGAAAATAAGTTTGCATATGAGTGATTTTTTTACCTTGTGGTGGCATTTGTTGTTCATTTTCCAAGGCAAATGGCTTCAATTATGACATTGTTTTGGTCAAGGTTGAAATGGCCTTCAATGTTGAAGTCTTGTAGTGTGAATATCACTGCTGATTTGTCTTTGATATAGTCTTCATAGCTCATGTTTTGGAGAGTGGGCAGTAGTTGTTGCACGGTGAGTTGGTCAATTGAACAATGGATTGTTTGTTTGTCGTATGTTGTGATAGTAGTTTTTAGATGCAAACAATATGTGTAATTGACTTGTTGGTTGCATTGATTGCAATGAGCAATTTTCTCCTGGAGTGTGCCATAACTGGTGAATTTGTATTTGCATTTTGGACAACATGCATGAAATGGATTGGAAAATGCATTTGCTGCTTTTAAAGTCCCAGAAACCTATAAAATATGTTTGAATTTTGTTAGAAGAGGCAGAAAATACAAGTTTGAATGTAACAATTGAAAATTTTGAAAGTAGTTACCTTAAATGTTGAGTGTAGTAAGCTATCCATCTTTTCCATGGTTCTTTTTTTGTTCAATTTGCAGATAGATGTTGAGCGACATGTGTGGAATGTGTTCTTCTGGTATGTTTTTTTAACAATATTCTTGAAAAGCATTGCAGGAATTTTATTTCTATGCAGCTGGTCTTCGATTGCAAAGTATTGTTATTCATATGTTGGTTGCAGTTGTAGCTGTCAATCAATGAGAAAGTTTTTTTTAAAATGAAATTGTCATAGAGAGAATTGTAGTATGAGTGATCCATAATTAGAGTTTACAAAATTAACTTGTAAATTAAATCTAATTACAGTAATTTCCTGATCTAATACAAAATTACGTGATTATGCTTTTTAACCGTTGAAATTACAAAATAAGTAATTAGAAATTCAAATACTGAATTTAAAGTAGAAAGAAAATTGAGATAGAAGAGAGAGAAGAATGAGACAAAGAAATGGAAGGATCACAATGCGCAGATTAATAACGGAGTTCGTCCAATTTGGACTACGTCTTCGGGTTCGCTTCTCAATGCTGGGACCGCTTTATTGATATCACCAAGCAAAATTATGCTTTGTTACAATACCCAAGCTCCAAGAACTTGCAATAATCTCTCCACAATCTCTCACTCTTTTACAATTTTTGGTGTACAAAAACACCTTGTAAATTCTCCTCCAAAGAATTATTTCTCCCAAAATGAACTTGAATAATTCTCCCTGTTACAATTCTCTCCAAGAAAATTATCGTACAAAATTCTCCACTCAATAATTTTCAATGTCCCTTTACAAAAATCACCCCTTTATATACACATTTATTTTCTAATATGGCTTTAACCATATTATTTTGCAAATATTGCATATCTCCCATATACTAGTAAAAATTCCAACCATTTCCCCCTTTTACAATAAAAATCACTAATATCCCGTTAGTATAACAAATTAATCTTTCAAAAATAAATCCCCCTTTGGCTTTTATAATTCTAAGCCATACAATTAAAAAACGAACCCCTTTAACTATGGGCCATTGTAATTTTGGACTTACAAATAATAAAATCCCTTTTAAATGAATGGCTTATAATTTAAGCCTTTAATCCTTTCGGGATTTATTCCTTTAATAATCTTTATGAATTATTTTAATTCTTATTTAAGCCCCTTAAAATATTATAATGTGGGCTTAAAGGGGTTAATTGTTGAAATATGAGTTTACGAGCTTTTTTTCCTCTCCTTGTTTTATGGGCAAGGGAAGAGGATTTTAAGGGATAAAATCCCACCAAATCCTCCTTGAAATCATAAAAATCTTTTAATTTTTAAACCATACGTGTTTTCTGTTAACAATATGGTTTAATCCATATTTCTTTTTCCACCATGTCTGTGCCAACTCACCACTCCTGCCATGTCAGCTTGCTGATGTCATCAAAGTCAACCAGAGTCAAAATTTTGACCGAACCTTTGATTGAGCATAACTTCTGCATACGGACTCCTTTTGAGCCCATTAAAGTTGCGTCAGGATCCTGTCAGCGAGCTCTACGCATTGATGCTTCTTTGGATGAATTCTGAGACTGTGAAATTTTTAGGTATTTTGGATCCACCTGGATCAATGAGAAGAGGTTTAAATTGGATGAGTGGAAAAAGGTTTTGGAGACATATGTACCTGTGCTTTGTCTGTGTCAGCGCAACCATCTTTGATATCAATCGCAAACTGGTTACCTATTTTCTTGGCACCAACCACCAATGCACCTTTTGTTCAAGCTGGGTACTCATTTGTAGTTGTTAGTAGTTGGTTGATAGTTGTACTTGGAATGAATTTGTACTCTTGATAGAGGCGTGGGATGTTTTCAACTGTGCTTGTGTTTGTTAAAATTAGAATGCAATCACAATCGCTTCTATCATAATCTGTTCTAGGTGCAATTTCAAAATCTGAAATTGAAATTGCTGATCTTGGAATTATTTTGTGTTCATGTTGGTGGACAAGGTTTCCACTAGCATTTAATGTAATTGTCATTTCTACTTTCTCATTTATTAAATTAGCACGTAGCATTTCTCATGTTTTGTTGGCTTTGTCTAATGTTGCTTTGTAGACGACAAACACATCACCTTGGAAAGTGTTTCTTGCTCTTTTTGCATTTAGCTACTCGATTGAAACGATCTTAAGTTTTTTGACTTTTGTTTTGTAAAGAATTAGAACAATGTTATTTTAATATTGGTAATTTGGGCAAATGGGTGTGAAAGGATAATACTGTAAGTACTTTACCGTTGTATTGATTCTTCTTGCGTAGTTTGCATTTGCTTTGTTTGTCTTTTTGTTGCATCCATTGATGTCCTACAAAGAATTGATATAGTATTGGAAAATGTATTGCAGAATGTATTATTGATATAGGGTTATATGTGGCATAAAGTTGAATTGATCTATTGGGTAAGATGCAATTTTAGAAAATTTAGATTGTTGTCAGTCCAATATGCCTCTAATTTGTAAATGGAGCATATACTTGTAGTTGTGTTAGACCAAATGTGGTCAATCAGTGGCTTGTTCATGCTATGTGATTGGTTTAACAAAAATTGTATATTGTTGTTTTGCATATAATTGTGAAGTATTCTTTTGCTTTTGTTTTCTGAAGACATGTCTACATTAAAATCGCTTATAATGTACAACATGTTTTTTGAATTTGTGTATGCAATAATTGTTTGCAAGATTGCTATTATTTCGTCTATGGTAGTTGTAGGTTTTGCATAAATATTAGAAACATTGAGTTCATTGTGAGATAGTACTATTGTTGATGTGATGGCTTCGATATTTGTTGATTCATGTTGCTTTGTTTTTGATACAAATAGATGTTTCTTGGTTAAAGTTGTTATGCCATGTATGGTATGTACAGTGAAGCTATTAAAATGTTGGAGTAAGATGTTTGGCTTGGAGGGATGCATATGCACTTCTTGTAGACATAAGATGTCAGATTGCATTATGTCATAATCATTGACAATGTCTTCTGCATGTGCTTTTAAGCTATGAGTGTTTAATGTGCATAGAAGCATATGTGATTTATTGTGTGGACATGTACTTTGGTTGTCAAATTGCCATTGTGCACATGATTGAAGGCGAGACATTTCTAGTTGTATTTTGTCCTTAACTTTGAAGTTTTTTGTAGTTAAAGGTTTTAACATAAATAATGATTCTACTGATTTCGTTCGTGATAGGGTTGTATAAGTTAATCCGTGTTGTCTAATGCCCGTCGAGTCAAAAGCCAAAGCTTGCATTGTCAATCCTTGGGATCGGTGTATGGTTTGTGCACATGCTACTTGTATTGGGAATTGTTTTCTAATTGTGATTTTCTTGTTTGCTGTAATTTGTTAGATTGTCCTACTAATGCGTAGTATAGGTACCCATTCTTTGTCAATGATATTAGTGTAGCATTGTGCTAGTTTTGTGCATTGCTGGTGTCCGATTGATGGGTCATTAAATTTAATCCAGACAATATCAATATTGTTTTGTGATGTATATGCTTTAAATATTCTGTCTAAACCGTTTACTAGGCCATCTTGTGTGTTGTAGTTTCCTGCATAGATTTTGACAAGAATGTTTGGTTTTAAGCATATTTGAGATGGAAGTGTAGTTGTATGACTGTAGAGTCGTATTGCATTGAAATTTTCCTTATGTTCATCTATTGCATCTAGTACTACCATTTGGTTTGGAATGATTGATAGCATTTTATTGTTGCGTGCCTCAACATCAATTTTCCTATAGAAGAGGTGTGGAAGTATTGGATCCACTGGTGCAGGATGAAAGAAAACTTGGTTGAGATAATGTATGTCATCATTTGTCTAGATGCCTACTCGTAGTCTATTAAGGATTGAAATAATTTTTTCATCCTTTTGCCTCATAGTTGTGACCAATGAATAACATTTTGTGTTCTTTCTAGAAAGTATAAGGCATCAATTCAATTGCAGTAGGTTTTCTCTCAAATACCACGGAGTCAAGGACAGGTTGTGCTTGATAGAGGTCACCACAAAATATTGTATCAAGATTTCCAAAGTATGTTGTAGGTATTTGCATTATGTCTCGTAGTCTTCTATCAATATACCATAGGAATGTTGAGCCCACTAATGATATTTCCTCTATAAGGAGTACGCGTAATTGATCATAGTGCTTTGACATAGTGTCTAGCACTTCAGTATTCAATCCAGTAGGAATTCTGATGTGTTAAAAGGTATGTGAAATGCTGAATGTAACATGATTCCTCCTATGTTGTATGTTACTTTACTTGTATATGTAGTTAGTAAGCCCTTAGGTTTGTCTGGATTGTTGTCAATAGAGTTGCTATAGATGCGAATGAGAGCTTGGTATATGGCTTTTGTTGTAAAAGTCTTTCCTGTTCCAACTCCACCAGTCAAAAACAAGTGCAATGGTTTTTTTATGTTTTTCATCTTTTTTTATGAGAATATCTTTAACAATTGCTTGTTGTTCTCTATTTAACATTTGTCTTAACTTGTAGTATTCATTGTTATCTATAATCTGTGGATGCTTTGCGATTTCAAATGCATTGCAATGCATGGTATTTGGTTTATTATGACCTATGTTTGGAAGGTCTATTTGTATGTCATATTGTTCATTTTTTCTAAGTTTTATTGGTATTGCCAGGTCAGTGTCATTTTCATCTTCAAGAGTCTAGAGGTCGTTTATAGCTTTTTCAATGTCACCCCATGTGGAGTTTGTGTTACGGGTGAACTTTGCGCTGTTTGTCTGGATGGTTTTCCCATGGTACATGTATGCATGTTCCCAAGAGGTAAAGTTTTGTTTGAGTGTACTCTCATTTATGGTAAATGGTACATAGAGAACCAATTACTCTCCATAATGATTTTCTATATCAAAGTGTTTGTTGAAATTAATAAACAATATTACATTTGGCTTGGCTTTTGGCTCAATTGCAGTACCATTTTTGTTGTATCTTGAAACAAATTCTGCAAGGCATATGTCTATCATTGCTTGAGAACGTTCTAAATAGTAGTCTATTATAGATTTGGAAAGTATGTTTTCTGATTCATCTGGTTCATTGTTTAATTGTTTGGTAGATTTTAGTATAAATGTACGGTCATTTTCAGATCGTGTATCAATGAATATGCATTTTCTTGAGCTGTAATTTAATGGCAGTAATAAAACAATATGAGCAACTTGTTGCGATGACATTTGTTGCAAGTTAAGCAAGGCATTTCCAAGTTTACTTACCATTCTTATCGCATCAATATTGTCTTGTTGGTGGTCTCTACGTATTCTTTTAAATGCATATGTCATTGATTTGTTTACTTCTACGATATAGGAGCTACAATACATTGTTGCAGCGTATGCATTAAGCACAAATTGTGCATATGTATTGGCCTTCCAAAGATCTAGAATTTTCCTTGCAAAACTATTGTTCCATATTTGTGATGGTTTTCTCTGTAAAAAAAGTGTAGGTCTGTTTACTGTTGAGCTTAAAGCTATAATGTATTCATCGTCAATTAAGTTTATTTCATTTAAAAACATTTCAAAACTGAATGTTTCATCATAGTTTGCTTTTTGGAGTTTTGAAAAAATGTTGGAGGCGTTTGAAGTTATTGCTTCAGTCTTCTCTAGTATTGGTAAAAGTATTCTTGTCTTTCACATTGGTGGGAAAGGGAAATTGTATCTACAAAGTGTTTTTCTTGATCTCCTGCATTTCTTTGTGTGATAATGCTTGTGCAATGCTACCAAATCAGGTTGCAAATCTTCAATGTTGCAAGTAATATACTTGTCAACAAAAGCTATGATGTCCATGTTATTATTTTCTATGTAGATTGGTGCATTTTTTACCCATATTAGCAAATGATCGTGTTCATTTCCTCAATTTTGGAACTCAGTCACAGAGAAGTAGTCAATGAAATTTCCAAAGAAAGAGTCATTTGTAAGTATCAAATTTTTTATTGCATTTATTCTATGTTTATAGTAGTGTGCACAAGTGATAGGATCTTTCTTGATCAGTTCAAATTTGTCAGTGTAGACATCAAAAAATTGTCATCTTACGATACCTTGTCACAACATTGCATCATTTAGACACCTTGTATCATGTTTTGCCCTAGGTACCCATGTCATCATCTATTTAATTAAATAAATTTTATTTATTTAATTAAATTCATAATCATTTCCATCCATTTCTCTAATGTTAATTAAATAATTTATATTATTTAATTAATTAAATCATTTATATCCCTTCCTCTAATGTTAATTAAATAATTTATATTATTTAATTAATTAAATCATTTCCATCCATTCCTCTAATGTTAATTAAATAATTTATATTATTTAATTAATTAAATCATTTCTATCAATTCTTCTAATGTTAATTAAATAATTTGTATTATTTAATTGATGAAATCATAAATCCAACATTAATTAAATAAATCAAATATTTATTTAATTAATAAAATCTTTAAAATATCTTCTCGCTTTCTTTCCAAAATTGAAACTCATGTGCATCTAATTAATTTATTTAATTAGATAATTCATCAATTATCTTTCTCATCTTTTTCAGGATTTATTTCCTTTGAAAGATAATCAAAATCTTTCTATTTTTTTTTCACATCTTATCTTATCTTGTTTTAATTCCTTTAAAACAATAAATCAAAATCTTTCTATCTTTCGAAAATCTTATCTCATTTCATTGTTTTCCTCTTTTGAAAAAATCAAATCATTATCAATCTTATCAAATCTTATCTCTGTCCACATCGAAAATCTATAAATCAAACCTTTCACAGGCCATTTGCATCGAATCTTCAGACATCCTTATGCTGTCAAAATCATTCTTCGATCGAATCTTCTTCTAGCATCTTCACTCTATCAAAATCAGTCTTCAATCGCCATCTATCATCTTCATCAGGTTGTTATGCTACAAAATTGAGCAACCAACATTCCTCCAAAAATCAACCTTCGAAATATTGCATCCTTGTGCAGGTGGAGAAGAGCCATGGAGATCAATCAACACTAGTTTGAAAATTGGTTTGCAGTTTCTTTGTTTACTATTTTTATTTTCATTCTAGTTTGTACTTCATGGTGCTTGATAGGATTTAATTTGTTTATTGTCTTCAATGCATTTAAACTCTTTGGATTATCTACCTATCTACAGTCAGTATGTGTTGGGCCATTAGATTCTTGATAGTTTTGCACTGATTGGTGTAGATTATGTAACTCTTGTAGTGTGTCAATTAGAGGATCCCAATTTTTCTTAGCATTAATGAAAGTGATGAAAAATGTTGGTGGTCCTAGTTGTCGTATCATTGCAAATACATTTTTCTTAAGTTGTTGTGTATAGTCTGGAGATATTCTTATTCTTTTGAAGTCAACATATCTAATATCTGATTTAAGAATTTTCTCTAGATTTGGTTTGTGTTTAACATCCTTGGCTAATAGCTTTCATCCTTTTAACTGGCCCTTTTGTATTCTTATTGTCATTGTAGACAATACTTGTATTATTATCTTGATAGCTTTGAAAATATGTTTGTTGTGTGAAATGCAAATTGTCTTTGTGATTGTAAAAGCTCCCATTGTGCTATTTTCTAATATGTGAAGTTTTTTACAATGTCATTGTCGCATGGCTTTCCAAAGAATAAAGTTGGGAAATTCATTTCCTCAGCATACTTGTCTTTAAAAATTCCAATTGGATAGTTATCTTCTGCAGGTGCAATTTCAATGATTTTGTCCTGCATGCTATGTATACTTCTGGACTCAGTAAATCCATGTATCAAAGTTTCTGATGGATTTTCATGTTCCAGTTCATTATCTGAGTTTGTTTCACTTGTGCTTAGTGGACTGTTGTCTTCATTTTCTTGAATGCTTTGTAGAACTTGTTTCCAATCTTGGTTTACTTGGACTTTGTGCATTTTGTATAATGTTGTCTTTGTTAATTGAGTCAAAGCTTGCATGATGATATTTGGTTGTACCATGCCTTTTTGAAATGCATTTCTATATTCTAAGTTCCTTTTCAGTGAAACAACAATTGTTTGTGTGTTGTTAATCGATTGTGGTAATGCCTTTTGTATAATGTTCATGTCAACAGGGATATTAATGATGGAACCTGTTAGGCCTATTTGAGATCTTTTGTACCCTACTTCCCAAATTTGTGCAAACGCCATTCTAAGTGACACAAGTCGTTCTTCTAGTTGGGCCAAAATTTGTACATATGACAATGGCCTATTAGTTCTAATTTTGTGTGGGGTAGCGCACTTTGTGATAGTGGATTGTTTTAATGCAGAGTAGCATACTCGACATATGCAATTTGTCAATGCTAGGCAATTTGATTGTACCAGTTCACAGTATAGTTGTTTTTGTTTTTGTTTGAATATTCTGATGTCCTTGTTGAAACACAACACTTGACAAATTGTACATGTATATTTTGGTGTATCTTGTATTATTTTTTCATAAATTTGTATCGGTGACAATGTTTTATTTTTCTTTGGACTCATAGGTATAGTTTCTTTTTGTTTCTTATTTCTAATTAAGTTCTTAAGATTGTTAAGTCTTATTGTTGATTCACGTTTCAAATTGTTTTTTTTTTATCACGTGAATCAGATTGTTGTTGTTTCTATGTAGGTTATGTGTCTTGGTGGAATGAGTAGTTTGGTATTGTGTATTATTTCTGATCAACTTTTTAAGTTGATGTAAGCTTAGTGGCCGTTGGTAAGTGATATTTTGTGTTTCAATTCTTAGAAGTGGTTCAAAGTGTCCACTTAGAGGGTTTGTGTCATGGAATAGTATAGAGATTGATTGTGTGTGACCAAAATTGTTGAAGTCTAAGTACTTGTTGTTGTTGTTGACCAAAGGCATATTGGTATATTCAACCATTTGGATATCCAGAGAATGCAGAATACGTCACCCCATAATCCACATTCATTGTGGTCTGTGCTTGGTTTCACAGATAATCGCATTCTACAGAGATACATTTCTGGGTCATGTACTTTGTGCAGTCTATATAGAGTGTCAGGATCTAGTTCATCGTTGTATGATTTAATTGCTTCTTTATCCTTGTTTTGAAGGAAACTTAAGAAGTGATCTATAGCTCCATTTTGTAGTTGAATTGATGTGTATTGATTGTTAAGTAGTACTTGTAATGAGTCAAACAAACAATCTCCAACATTGTACGTAAATGTGCTTAATCTACAAAGTCCCTCATTTTTAAGTGCATTGTTAATGTTGCATATTTGGGGGTGCTTTGCGAATTGGTAGGTCTCAACGTCTATCATTTCTTTTCTTTTTTTTGTATCTTGATGTGTTTGAGGCCAAAAGAGGTTGTCTACTTGTGGTATTCAAAGCTATTGTCTAAATTACCAAGGCTGTATGGCCAATGTATAGTTTTTTTCTATGTTACCTATTTGTTTTTATTGTGTCACCTCAGTATCCTACAAGTCCTCTACATACATGCAACTGTTACAATAATGTTTAACTTTGAAATGCATACTAATCATTGAATGCATTATATGCAATTGTAGTAGGGAAAAACATAGCAACTAAATTTTTTTCCATAAAGACTACTTGAAGAGAGTCATCTATTTTTATATGGTGAATATAAACATGCTCTAGAACTTTTTTGCAAGACAATAATTTCTATATATGTTGGGAAATGGAAGTTGACTATTTGCATAATTTTATATGACATATATCATATAGAGAACAATTTTTTTTGAAGCAGAAAGAAAGGAAAGGATTGATTCTCCAATCTGACCTTATAGTTTATTGTTGAATGGTTCAATATACTTGTACTGTTGTAGATATTTGTCTCCCACTGCGATTGGATGTACTAATTCCTATTACATTGACAAATTAGACAAATGAGTATAGTGGATGACGTATACTATGCAAGTCATAAATATTAAACAGTATTGTCATGTAGCTTTGTTTGCATGTAACACACAATCAACAAGAATCTTTTTTGCTCACATTGCCAATCTTAGTCTATGATCTTTAAACGTTTCTTTTAATTTGTTTAGTTTGCATTTGGAAACATATTTTCCATATTAAGTGGATACATTTGGGTTGCATTATAAGAATTTTTGATAAAATCTAAGCTATAATAAGTGTCAAAAGAATTTTTTTATTTGTGCGAGTAGCTCTATAAATCATTTTTTGTTTAAGAAAATTAGAGAAATAGGAAGGCACAGATTGATTAAATAGAAAATGAAAGATTAAAATTGACGGCTGGGGGTACAGAGTCCGTTAATGCATAGTTAATGCATTAAATGGCATTTGGCTGGAGGAGAAGCTGCTGGAACCGCTGGATGGCTACACGTGGTCAGTGTACTTTGTTTATTTAATATAGATTAAAATCCAACAAATTGTTGTGGAAATATTTTCTTTGTTAATTATAGGTACAATTTTAGCAGAAACCCAATTGGTCTAGTACATTTAATGCTAAGGTATTTGATGGCATTTTGATGAGAAAATAGAAAACTTCATGTTATGGCATTTATTGCATTGTGTAGACATTTACATCAAAGCTTTTGCAATTTGCTTGTAATGGGAAAATAAAAAAATTGAAATCTATCTATGTCACCTTAATTATTGAAATTATTTTTGAAAAGTGAATTAGAGAGCTTCACTCACCATTACAAAAATAGGTAAATAATAATGTGTAAATACGGAAAATATGTTGTTAAATGCAAAGTATAGAAATAGAGTCTTATATATTTAAAGTACATAGTGTGATTGGCTATATGAGCAAAAAAGATTGTCATTCAAGTTGTTTTGCATGCAAAGAAAACTATAGAAGGATATATTGTTTCACCTTTATGAGTAACACAATACATCATTCACTATACTCATGTGCAATGTCAAATTTTCAAATTAACTTTCTAGTTTTTCTACAATGCAATAAGAATAATCCTATGTACACTTTTAGATTCACCAAACCTATGTATGAAGGTTTCAAGTGCAAGAGCTTTCATTGTGTATTTGCTATCTTGTAACAAAAAAAGTAAAACTTAAAATGAATTTAAAGCAATTTGCACATAAAGGACTCTGCACATATAGTTAGCCTACTCAATAAAAGAGGCTTAAATGCATATAGGTGGAAACCATTTCACCTAAAAGAGAGGCTTATCACTTTATAAGTTATTTGAAACTGTAAACTAAGTTTCTGAGTAGCATTATACCAACATATTCTATTCTATGGATATTGCACATAGGCAGAATAATTAGTTAACATATAAGTGAGGGTAGCATAGAAAACAATTGTTTTCATAAGTGCTGAAGGCAAATTATATCTATAGATGTTGGTATATGCTAAGACTTCAAAATAGTGATTTATGATGTGACTTGTTCTATTTTGAAAGACGTGTTACTATTGCAATCGTTCGATATGCATTTGGCATGCAACATCGGCTAATCACATTCTATTGAACATTTTAAGATATTACTTTCTATTTGTATAGTTTGAATCTGAAAATTAGCATTTATCTCTTTTTCTATTCATGCAAATAGCTCTATAAATCATTTTTGTTTAAGAAAATTAGAAATATAGGATGACAAAATGAAAACATGTTGCAAAACTTTATGTAATGCCTATATAGAAGAATTTTCATTGCACTTCAAGGAAAGCAGAAAGTTAATTTGAAAAGCTGACCTTGCACTTTGCTGTTGAATGATTGAGCACACTTGTAGCAATGTGGATCTTTGTCTCCTACTGCAATCGCAAGTATTTATTCCTGGTACAAGGACAAATTTGACAAATGAGTACAGTGAAACACATATACTATTTTATTTATAAACACAAAAAAATATTCTTGTGTAGTTTTTTCTGCATGTAAATCAAGTTCAATTGGAGTCTTTTTTGCTCATTTGCTTCATCACAGTGTGTAATTTTAGAATTTTTTTTGTGTTTTGTCACCAAAATATGCAAAAATATGTTGGTATAATACACACATTGTGAGAGCTTCACAACAACCATTGGAATCTTGCAACAACATCCATCAACAATTCCAAGCAATTTGTACTGATTCATTTAAATAGTGCATCATAGCTTGTTATGCCTTAATGTACAAATTTTTTGTCATGCTTCATCTCTTCTGACAATCACAATTGTGGTGATTTATATGGGCCCATGAGACCAACAAGATCTCTGAGACCTTTGTCAAAATAAATCACCAAGCTTTTTTTGATTCATCTGTAGTTTTATGTGCATTTCACTTCAATTCATGTATCAGATACCATGACTTTATGCGAACAAAGTGCTTGCTTAAAAGCGTGTAATTTAAATTATGTTTTTCTACAGTTGAAGAGTTGAAAACTTTAGAAAACAATTTGGCATACATGCAAAGAACTGAATAGTTCTAGGTTTACATTTGGTATGGCTTCATTTAGACAAGAAGCACTTTTTGAAGCAGCAATATGACAAGCTGAAGCCCATCTACTATAATCCTTGCATCATTACCTGAGTACTATGGTAGTAGGTTTGGCTACTTTTAGTGTGAACCCATAAGCTTAGGTTGACATCCATGAAATTGTTAATGTTAGGAGCACTGTCTATCATCATGTTCTTGGTGTTGCTCTTTGTTCTTGTCTAGCTGGATAAATTTTCAGCTAAAGGGTGGAGTAAAAGAACCATCAATCATTACATATTAAACTGTTACAGTCTCTTGTGGCATTTGCTGTCTATCTTTTGTATCTTGTTTAATAAAATAATTGATGGTTATTCTCCAAAGAGAACTGATTTATCTAGTGACTTCATCCTCTATGGTTGTATGAAAAACAATGCCTAGTTAAGATTTCATATCATGGTAATAATTTTAGTCTAACAAATAATGGTTTTTTACTTCTTTGTATTGCCTTTGCTTCTCTTTGTTCAATTTATAATTCATCAGCATTGGGAAACCTTAATCTAAGCATACATGCAAATAGGTTTTAGTATTCTTTATATTATAATTACAAGCTTGCTTATATCTCAAAAATTGAGTTAAAGTTGACAATAGAAAGCATTTCTCTCCACTATTCATTTCGTGATTATGATCAACATACATTATATGGTATGAAGACTCAAAAATGTGTCTTGCTTTGATCAAAGAGGGAAAATGAGTGTCAGATTTGATCTAACACTCATTGTTATGTTAAGCCTTCTTATGAATGTGATGAAATCATGTACCTTCTAAGTGGACTTGAGCAATATAAATTATATCAACTTTTATGCAAGTTTGAGGAAAACATGATCAATATTAATGGTACTGAGTGCTTGGTTTGAGTGTGTGTGAAGAAAGGAGCACTATTATTATTTTTATTTCTTTCTTTCTGATTGGAGTTCTCTCTTTACTTGGAGACCTACTAAGTAATTATTGTTAATCTTGACTGCAGGGTTTGTCAGGCAGCTGCACTGCCGGAATAGTGATTTGCTTCTTATATGTAAAAGAGAGGGCTCAGAGCATAGCAGGTAATTTATCGAATAGTACTCTTTGCTATTTTTTTGGGAGTTCTAATCATATTCCCCCATCTTGAAAAGCTATATTCTAATTGCTAAACATTTATGAGGATTACAACTATGTCAATTATAAGAAAACTAGTAGAAATCCTTAATTAATAATGTTTGGCTAAATGCCTAAGGGTAAATTACCAATAAGATTTTTCTATGGAGAGATCCTTTACAATGTTACAGAAAATTAATAATCTATATATATTTAAGGGTTTATTTGATGCCATATGGACTTTTTAAGTGTACAACTTGAAGTAAGAGGAGGCCCCTGGTCCTTTGATAGGATCGTAGTTTTACAAATAGTCATCATATCAATTAGAATGATGTGGCTCACATTTAGGATTGTGGGCTATCTAAAATTCTCAATGTTATGTCTAGTATCACAAATATTGTTGACATGGGTTATTGGAAAAGACTTCACTTGTAAACACAATTGGCATTTTCCAGAGGTGTACATATATAATATGGCTCTCGTGTATTATGTTCCATAGAGTTTATGGCATGGGGATGGTAGGGACAGTGTGATGTGTTTCCAAGATGGTAGGGGATGGGAGGCCATTTCTAGGGGACAACAATAAAAAAAGAAAAAAATTAAAAACCCTAGACATGCTTCTATCATGAATGGTGATAATCTAAAGCTGTTCATAGCATGAGTGGTATAGATAAAACAGGGTAGGTAGAATCACTGAATGCATAGCCAATGCATTAAATGCCACGATGATCTAGGGCAAGTTGCTGCAAGCATTGAGCTTTTTTTTAATTTTCATGTGTGATTCCAAAATATGCATTGTTAATGCATACTTTCCTCTATAGCATTTTGCTAATGAATTCATTGTAAGAGTATTTTTTTATTCATAGTAACTGTTTTATGCTTATAAATTACACATCATATGACTTTCATTGTACTCATTTATCTAATTCAATAACAAAGTACAATGTGAGATTCTTGAATCAACCTTGTCCTTTATTGTCTACAATCTTCTTAGAGGCAGAAGGTGTACATATGTTGCAACAATGAATATTCATTTTCTTTCCAAAAAAATTGTTGCATTTGGTGTATGTAAATTTTTTTATAACATTGCAATAAAAAGACAAGGTTGATCTAAGAGTCTCACCTACTTTGTCAGTAAATTGTTGATTCCACTTGTCCTAGTATGTACCTTTGGCTTTTCCTACAATTACACGTATTATTTCCTGTCAGTAGGTGTAATTAGACAAATGTGCACAATTGTATTGGTTTATGAATAAACATCAATGAAGCTCATGAAGAAAGTTGCAGCAAGTAGTTTTATTTTTGAAATACATATATGCAACAATCTATATTGCCTTGCAAAAAGGAGGAGATTAATTTGGTAACTTGACCTCGCACTTTCTCCTTCAATGTTTGAGTACACTTCAAAGTATCAATCCTTGTTACAAGGACAAATTAAATAAATGAGTACAGTGAATGACATATACTATGTTATTCATAAAGATGAAACATTATTCTTATGTAGTTTTGTTCGCACAGAAAACAACTTGAATGAGAACCCTCTCTACTTATTATGCCAATCACACTGTATAATTTAAATATATTTGTTTCTATTTCTGTAGCTTGCAATCAACAACATATTTTCCATATTTATACATTACTATAAACCTATTTTTGTAATGGTAACATAAGTTTTATAAGACTAATGGATGGAATGGATGCCATATTTCCCTAAGGCTTTGAACAAGTGTGAATAAAGTGTGGAAAAGTGGTGTGGAGCATTAAATTATGGAGTAATTGCAAAATAATTACTCTAATGAGCTTTGATTTGTCTCATCCATAATCTAATGCCACTATTCAACAACAGACTCTGAGCCTAAACTTGGTCCAAGGGTTTTCAAAAATTTATAGCACAAGATAGAAATGAATTATCTGGCATGTTAGCAAAATAAAACTTCCAAGATAAGCTTAAATAACCAATTTTTACCCAATTTTTTGAATACAAGTTTCAACTTCTACAGTGTACTTGTGTTTGAAAAAATCTAAATATGTAGTGTAAAATGAGAGAAAACTGAGGAAAATAACTATTTATCACCTCAAGTAACTCATTTTTGGTTCTGGACTCTACAACTACGACAACACCCCCTCATGTAAACTCTCATAGGATAGAGACTTGTAGAATTAAAGAAAACATGCACAAAGTGATATAGTGATCCATAGCAACTGGACTTTAATCTATATTAAATGAACAAAGTACATTGACCACGTGTAGCCATCAATTACATCAACTTCTCCTCTAGCCAGATGCCATTTAATGCATTAACTATGCATTGATGGATTATGTACCCCCAACCGCCAGTTTTAATCTTTCATTTTTATTTAATCAATCTATGCCTTCGTATTTTACTAATTTTCTTAAACAAAAATGATTTATAGAGCTACTCCCATGAATATAAAAAGAGATAAATGCTAATTTTCAAATATAAAAAATAACTTTTAAAATTTAGACTATACAAATAGAAAGTAATATGTTAAAATACAAAAATGTGATTGGTCGATGTTGCCTACCGAAAGCATATCGAATGAATGCAATAGTAACCTACCTTATGACAAGAATTAATAATTTGTAGACATTAAAAATATGGATTTATATTCAAACTATACAAATATGAAGAAGTATGTTTAAATTATATAGTGTGATTGGCTACTAGAGAAAAATATTGCATACTGATTGCATATCTGATATCACGTTATTACAATAATGCATATTTCTTTGTGCAACATTTTACTAATGAAATGATTGCAATAGAGATCTACTTATCGGCTCCAATTGCTTCATTTTTATGAATCATATAGCATATGCCATTCACTATACCCATTTGTCAAACTTGTCCTTATAACAGGAAGTGACCATATCAATACAAGTACAGTCAATTAAGTGAGAATCTTGAATCAACCTTCTCCTCTATCTTCCAAAATTATGTGGAGGGCATAATTTTCACATAGAGTCATAGAATGGAAATTCTGTCTTCTTAATAGCTTTTTTTTACATTTACTATATTCAAAAAAAATTATGCCATTGTAAACAAAGGAGAAGGTTGATTCTAGAAACTCACCTTGTACTTTATTGTCAAACAATTGGCTACACCTGCACTACTATACCCCTTTCCTTCCTCCAATTAGAAGAACTGGCTCTTGTAAGAAGCTCTGATTAGAAAACCAAGAACAATTTTTTATCTTTCTATGAAAATAGCAACAAAGCCCAAAAAATTACAAAAATGCAAACAACTCCCAAAATTACACCTAGTCTAAACTCAAAATTGAATAGAACACGAGCTTCAAAAGAAAACATTTGCATTTTAAAAAATTACTGCATGAAATCTTTATGCATTTCCTTAAGCTAAACTTTTACTTAAAAAATTTACTACTAGTCTTTTGGACAACATTTTAAAAATTTCTTTGCTATCTATTTAGTCAAATGATATACATTGTTATTTTGGTATGAAGTGCTTTTCGAAAAGACTTTGAGCTTGAAAGAATAAAATGGCCTCAATTTCCAAAGGTATATTTTGAGAATCACACATAATCTCTGGAGGATTGAAGGAAATTCCAGACAAAAAAATAACATTATATTTTTAAGAAAAATAAACCTATGGGTATTCATTATTTTCAGATTTTGATTCAAGCCCGTCTAATCTTTCTATTTAATATGGAATTTAGATTGAAAGCATGGCCAGTTCACATAGATTCAAAAGCAAGTGCACTCAAAACCATTTCCCCTAAAAAATAACTAAAATCAACAAACTAGCATTGTATGGTTAATTGCAAATGAAATTACAAATCCCTCTACTTGCACAATTTTTAGATCCCATTTGCTTTCTACAAGTTAGTTTTTCCAATAATAAAAGGCGAAGTAAAAAGATGGCCAATTTTATAAAAATGTAAAGGGATTCAAACTTTTAACTTACTTCCAGTTATTAATTTTCTGAAAGTGAAAGTGCAAAGTGTCCAAGCCAGAGCCAATTCAAAGGAGACACACAAAGAAATGAACAATGAAGAAACTAATATATGATACTTTAAAGTTGCAAAATATTTTAAAAGATTCAAATTATCCATCTATAATCTCTATTTTACCCTAATTTACATAAACTGTTCCAAGTTTTCTTCAATTTGCATTGACAATGTAAAGGAAGTATAATACCTTAGCCTTTTTCTCGCATAAATTGTCGATTCCATTGCTATGTGGTGGCAGAAAATGTACTTAATTCCAGGAAAATGTAAAAATTGAGGCAAAAAAACTCAGAAAAATTCATAAGAATTTCCCCCCTCACTCGTTAAATTCAGACATCGAAATTCCACAACATAGCAGGAATTGTATATTGTCTAATAATATCTGGAAAGGATATTCCTTAGTCACAAAACCCTTGATGAACAATATGACCATCAAAAAATAGAAGCAAGCCATCGCTTTAGGTATTTTGAAAATATAGACCCTAACTTTTAAAATTCCATATCATAAAATCTTAATACAAAATATTTATACTAGGAAACTTCAGATCGAAAAAATAAGATTAACACATAATCTTTGCTTGATGAAAGGGCATCAAGATTAATACATAAAACAAAAATAACAATGACCCAAAAAATACAAAGTCAACACTACTTCCATAGCACCTTAGTCTCATGCTGCTGTAGAGACTCCTAAGAACGGACCACCTTTGTTTCAGAAAAATGCAGAATCATAAATTCTGAGGCTAAACTTGGTCCAAGGGTTTTTGAAAAATTTATAGCACAAGATAGAAACAAATTATCTAGCATGTCAGCAAAATAAAACTTCCAAGTTAAGCTTAAATAACCAATTTTTATCTAATTTTTCAAATACAAGTTTCAACTTCTGCAATGCACTTGTGGTTGAAAAAATCTAGATATGCAGTGTAAAATGAGAGAAAACTGAGAAAAATAACTATTTATCACCTCAAGTAACTTGATTCTAGTTATGGACTCTACAACTACAACACCTACTCACTCACTGTAAACTCTCCTAGAACATGGACTTGTAGAATAAAAAACATGCACAAAGTGATATAGCGATCCATAGCAACTGGACTTTAATCTATATTAAATAAACAAAGTACCCTGACCACACGTAGCCATCAAGTGATTCCAACATGTTCTCCTCCAACCCTAGATGCCATTTAATGTATTAACTTTGCATTGATGGATTATGTACCTCCAACCGCCAGTTTTAATCTTTCATTTTTATTTAATCAATCTACGCCTTCGCTTTTATTTAATCAATCTATTATGAAATAACTTGCACAATAGAAGAATATGATATAAAATATGTTGCAAATACTGGATAATAACTGAGAATAACAAGCCACTTCGAGGGGGAAAACTTCCAAATATCTCTAATGAGAACACACTTCACAACTTCATATGAAATAAGATTCACAACATCCTATATATACCTATTTATGCCTAGGATATCACATAGGCCGACTTAGACACACCTATATAAGATCAAGGCTGACCCAACCAACTAAATAACAATATAGTAATGATAATATGACTTAATTAAGAGTTAAGATAGCCACAAGCTGACTATTCATAACCATATGCACTATGGAAGTAAGGGCATAGCATGCGGCCCCCACCTTTACAAAAGCGTTGTCCTCAACGCTGAACACTTGTGGTAGTTTCTTCATACAATCTTCATCATCCCATGTGGTAACTTCAACTAGAAAATATTTCCTTATAATGAGGTAACTTGGAACTGTTGATGTCCCCAGCTTCTTCATGCGTGTTTGGAAAATTAACTTCTGCTCCGAGATGTGTCTTCCCTTTGCATCAAGCTCTTGATGGTGATGAATGTGTTTTCCTTAACTTGGACATTTTGATGTGGCATAGAGGAAGAGGTAATGAGTAGTACATGGTACCCTTGCATTGGTTGAATAGCTTGATTAGAAACTTCTTCTTTCACTTCTTCTTCATTGTCTTTTTCTTTTTCTTCTTCTTCTTCTTCTTCTTTTGCTTCTTCTTCTTCTTCTACTTCTTTTTGTTCCTCTTCTGCTTCTTCTTCTTCTTCTTCTACTACTACTACTTCTTCATATGCTTCTTCTTCTACTTCTTCTTTTGGTTCCTCTTCTGCTTCTTCTTCTTCTTTTGCTTCTACTACTACTACTTCATATGCTTCTTCTGGTTCTTGGTTGCTTGAGACCTCCTTTTTTGGTTCATTTATAAAGGCACTTAACATGCTACTCATGTCAGATATATCTCCCCTTAGGTCACACATATCCATCTTCATTGAGGAAATGTCTTCCTTGACCTTAATAATTTCCTCATAAGGATTAATATCCTCTATTGTTACCCAATCCTTATCAGGAGTCTTCCCCGGTGTGACAACATTCTTTTCGCCCCTTGTTGCAGGCCCTGTCATGATGGGAACCAATGATTTAAAAATAAATAACACAAATGAAACTTAAATTATTTGAAATTTTTTACTATAAATTACTAGGGCCAAAATAAATCTCCCCTAAAAAGATTTCCATGAAATAAGCAGATTTACAGCCTTGAGAGTGATATTTGTGAAAACCTTAATTTTTCAATAACTTGCTTATTTATGATCCAATTCCTCTAAATTTTTTACTATAAACTCCTTTAGTATGTCTTCAAAAACCTAATAAAAATAAGGCTCCAATTCGGTAAGATGTGAGAGATATGCATATTCTAAATAAATTGCGTAAAAACCCTAATTCTGTAATAATTCACTCAATTCTACTTCAATTCTTTTGAAATATGGACTATAGCTTTTTTAATATGTTCTTCAAAAACCCTTTAAAAATTAGATTTTTTTTTGCCAAAATCTTAAAAATATGCTCTTCCCAAAATCGCTTTCAATATTGAGAAAAAACCTTGCCTCTACGGTGCCAAGATCATGCTCTGATACCACTTGTTATGAAATAACTTGCACAATAGAAGAATATGATATGAAATATGTTGCAAATACTTGATAATAATTGAGAATAACAAGCCACTTCGAGGGGAAAAACCTCCAAATATCTCTAATGAGAACACACTTCACAACTTCATATGAAATAAGATTCACAACCTCCTATATATACTTATTTATGCCTAGGATATCACCTAGGCCGACTTAGACACACCTATATAAGACCAAGGCCGACCCAACCGACTAAATAAAAATATAGTAATGATAATATGACTTAATTAAGAGTTAAGATAGTCACAAGCCAATTATTCATAGCCATATGCACTATGGAAGTAAGGGCATAACACAATTTATGCCTTCACATTTTCCTGATTTTTTTAAACAAAAATGATTTATAAAGCTACTCCCATGAATAGAAAAAGAGATAAATGTTAATTTTCCAATATAAAAAATAACTTTCAAAATTCAAACTATACAAATAAAAAGTAATATGTTAAAATATAGAAATGTAATTGGCCGATGTTGCCTACCAAAAGCATATCGAATGAATGCAATAGTAACCTGCCTTACAGCAGGAACTAACAATATACACACAAAACTTATATGTGCATGTATATATTAAATATTTTTTCTAATATAAAATAAAATAAATATTCAATAATTAAAATAGTTTTCTTAAATAGACGTATTTAAGATATCTATATAAAAATAAAAAAGATTCTAAAATAAAATAGAATTACTTTTAAGTAAATAAAAAAATCAATTCCTAAAACAAATCATAAATAATTTGAAGTAAAATAAAATTACTCTTAAATAGATAAAATACAATAACTTTTAAATAATTATGACTAAAATAAAATATTTTTTTATATTTTTTACTCATAAATAAATAAAATAAAATAATTTTTAAATAATTATGATTAAAATAAAATCATTTAAAAAAAATTATGATTAAAATAAAATTATTTTTAAATAATTATGATTAAAATAAAATAGTTTTAATATTTTTTATTCTTGTAGTAATTCTTCAATTAGAAAGTTGATTAATATTTTAAGAAAAATAATAAAAAAACTTGAACGGGTAGTAAAGTTGGCTTGGGCAGTGAGTTTTCTCTCCATTGGTCTCAGTTTTGACTCTGCTCTCGGGTTTAAGAGGTGGGACTTCTTGCGGGTGAGGAATCTCACCCACAGGGGACTTGTCTCATCACTCGCAGGGGACTTGTCTCCCCCCAACTCGCCTCAAGTACCCAAGGTAAGTGTAATGCCCCATATTGTAACCTAAGGAATGTAGCAATTGTCTACGAAAGTGAAATAATTTTTTTTTAAAGTAATAATATTAACTTAATTAGTTGCATACATTCTCTAAGTTACGCGACGTCACACTACTTGAGATTCCATAGATGACTTTAGTATTTAGCATTGCATATATTTAATTAACATAAACTTAAAACTAAACATTGCATAACATTTGAATTCCATTCATGATAGAATAAAGTATAAATAAGATTCTTACATTGCATTTGAAATAACATTACATTACTCATTCTTCAAATGAGGTAGATCAAATAATAGTTTACAATTACATTTTACAAATGTTCACCTCATAAACAATTGAGGGATGTTTCAAATACAAGATTTCCAATGATGCAATAAAGAAGGTACATAAATATCCAAGTACGAGCTCTCCATCCATGAAGCTCTTGTTGCCATGATCATAAATTGGGGACCCAACGGAGTAAGGTGCACGTTCCACCCAACCATGTGGTACTCGTAGGTCCACCCCCCGTGCTAGGAGATAGTAATAAGGTTACCTAGACATAACCTATTCACCCTAGACACAAGTACATAACTAACTGATGGTTACATTGCTTCCAGAATTAAGACAATCAAATATGCTAAGTTCACAAGGTAAACTATTATTTTAGGTGGAGTGTCATCACAATGTTGCAAAGGTTACCCTGGTGTTTCTTCCTAGGTTTCGGCCCCCAACTTGGGTTACCCTAGTAACCTCTTACGAAACCCGACCCCACAGGCAAACTATTGCGGAATTGAATATCTTTTAAAGTAACAAGATATCGATTTCCCATTCCAGGCCTTCTCAACTTATACTCAAAACTGAACTAGCTCTAGAGTCTATAAGCGAGGCATAATAATCTTATTAAAGATTTTAATCTAACTATTGTGTTGTTTAGTTTTCACTGACTTACTAACTCTTTGTAAGTTACCCTGGCACCACTTTGTGTGCCGGCCCTCACATAGAGCCACTCCCCTAAAGATAACATAAGGAATCTAAGTTTCCAAAACTAAGGTAGATAAGGTGCACAAGAATTCAACAAATATATATTTCTACACATTTCATAACGAACATCAAGTCTATGTTCATAAAACCAGGTGTCTAAACACCATGCAAAAACCATGTACACAACCTTAGTCAACACAAGAATTCTATTTAAACAATTACAATTCCCACATTTAAGACAAACTAATCTAGAAGACTTGTACTTCTAACACATTCTCAATTTGACCAATAAAAGAGAAAATACTATTTAAGGCAAATTAGGAAAAATAAACATCTACTATTAGGATTTACTAAATCCAATCAGATCATAGGAAAACTTTAAACACAAAATTGTTCTATTTTGAAAATAATTCATCTCCTATTTAATATGAGAATCTAAACTACAATTTTTTTTCCAATTCCAAAATCATGTATAATAATGAAGTTTCTATTTTCTCTACTTAATACACTTCAATATTGACTATCTTTTAATAATTTTCCATATACTATTAAGCATCATAACATACATTTGAATAAATACACAATAAAATATTATAATAAAATATCTATTTTAATTAATTGATATTCTTCATTATAATATTTAACTTATAATCCCACAACAAAAGCACAAATTATAACATATATATTTACATTACATATATAATATATATACATTTAATTACATAAATTACATATGAAATATATTTTAAATATATATTATAACTTATAAATTTAAAAGTAATTTTTTTTAAACCTTAAACAAAATAAAGAATCTTTTATTAAAGATTTGGGTAGGGTCAGCTGTCTACACAGCCAAACCCTCCATGGGAGGGCATGGCTATGCAGGCAGTGCCGGCGCTGCCCTCACAGTTGGCTCCCCTATGGGGGTCGGCCGTGGGGTAGCCCCGACCCTTCCACAGTAAAAAAAAATGAAAATATATATATTAAATTTTATTTCAATAGAATTTCAGAATTTCTTCCGCGTTCCAGTACGAAAATTCGCGTACGGAAATTCAAGAAAATAAAGAATTTCTTCAGAGAAATTTGTTAATCTAAAAGATTAAATATATATATTGATTGATGTATATGTATATCTTTCAATTATACATATACATATATTAATATATAGATAATTTTATTTAATAATTAAAATTACTCAGATAGGCAACTAATTTCAACAAAATTTGCTACAGGTAATTGAGAAAATTATCATTGTATAGAATTATTTCCTCATAAAATTCCAATTCAACCTCAATGGGTTTTTCAATTCCATTTTAATAATAAACAATTTCCTCCATAATTTAAAATACTCAAATACTCTAAATATTCTTTTCCGGTAAGATCTTTCAGAGGCTTCTTTTCACCAAATTGTTAGAGGAATACTATTTTACAAATCTACAGAGCACACATCTGTTTCATTTTGAATTTCTTCTATTGTCCAAGAAGAACAAGGGTTTTAACAAAAAAATTCTTCTACAAGTAATTTATAAATTCATTTACTCAGGCAATCTTTTCCAAAGTAGACAAATTAAAATACACAGGAAAATACCTGTACCCCTGAAGCTTGAAAATTGTCTGTAGAAGAGAAGCTTTGCTTGCCTGAAGCGTGCAACCTTCAAAGCCCCTCCAGAACACCAAATCCAGAAAGATGCTAATACCAACCAAAGAGATCTTCCAGAAATATACAACAAACCCAAAACAAAATTCACAAAGGAAATCACAAATTTTCCCAAAATCAATTTTTAGCAAAACCCTGTTCTTTTCATTTCCCGTGAAGTATTTTTTTTTTTTTTTTTTTTTCTAAAATCCCAGATAACCTCCGAGAGAATCCTCAACAAGAAACAATAAATTTAACTACCACACATGTCGAGAAGAAAATATCTTCTAACAACTTACGGTAAATCTTTCTTTCTTCTTTTTCAAAAATTGCATGCATTTTTAGAATTAAAGAATTCAAATTTTAAAAATGCAATTTCCCTTTTCTTTATTTAATTTATTTATTTAACAATTAAAATACCATTTCCCACATAATAATTAATTTTAAATTTAAATCTATTCACACAATTAAAGCAATTTTAATTTAATTAATTAATTAATTTAATTAAATAATTTTAATCGCAGTGATCAAATTACTTAACCAAACAACTAATTAATTAATTAAATAAAATGTAAAACTTTATTTTCAACATTTAAAATTAATTTAAATAAACAGTAAATTAAAGAATAACAAACTATAATTAAATTGACAAAATTTTCCTTTCAAAACAATTAATCCAATCAGGACAAACAAGACCACCAAAGACTCCAAACTAAAACTGACAATATACTGTGACTGGGTTTAAGACTAGACTAGGATAAACCATGTTACTACCTCCCAATCAACATTTCCGTTGAGTTTTGACACGCTCAGACCTAAGTAACCAGGTGGAGTTGGTGTCAGGTACCTGCAAACCTGCAACCAAACAAATAACATACATATATATAATCCATTATACAGGCACACCATGTAGAGAAAATCACAGAAATCACAGGGTACTCGCAAGCGAGTGATGCAACTCCATTCTCCACACCAATACACGTCACAACAAACTGACAAGTTAAATAACAGTTAATCCACCATTAACATATATAGCAATAATATCTGAAGGAAACATCTACGCTAATACAAAGCATGTCAGAAATTAATTATCACCATACAATGTTTATCATATCACAAAATGAATCCACTATCGCTCTAAAGTTAGCGATCAAAATATCCAAACCAAAGTACCAAAGTCTAACAGTGTGAAAACATGCAAACAGTAATCATAAGCAAAATGGAGGGGTACTACAGTAAGGGTTGTTGGACCGGATCATGATGTAGTGTCCCTCTAGTTATTGCACGTTGATTCAGTTTGTTTATGTTCGATTGATAGTTGCTTTAGTTGTGTTTGATACTATGCTACTTTATTTTAGTTACGAAATTGATACTATGCTGGTTTTTATATTGTGGTGATGATACATTAGATACATTGTTGATCATCTGACTACGTTTGTGTGGCGACATTATGATGAACATTACATGTGTGTTATGGTTTTATGCTATTTTGGAGCATTAGTGTGTTTATGATGATGTATCTGATGTTGTTTATGATGTATTGTATGTTAGTCTTGGTGAAAGAGACAGTGTAGCATTACTCACTTGTGAGTACCTTGCTACGCTTCGACTCTCTTTCACAGTGTGATTGTTGGTTTATGTAGATATGTTTGACAATGTTGTTTGATACAATTTGCAGGTACTGGGCATCGACTCTACCTGCTTTGTCAAGTTTGAGTGTGCCATGACGCAATGGAAACATGTTTAAGAGATAATGTCATGTCCTTCTTTGGCCATCGTTCCTTTATAGGACGATTATTTGTGTTGTCACCTGTTGTTTTGTCATTCGATTCCGTTGTGTCGTTCATGTTTTTGTCATGGTTGAAAATTAATTGATTAATTAGTTAAATAGTTTATTAATTAATTTATTTGATTTAATGTGATTTTATTTAAATGTTAAATTAAAATAATTGTTGTTTTAAAAGGGTTGATTTATTAAATTAAATTAAACAAGATATTTATTTAAATGTAATTGTTGATTTTAATGTGCAAATTAAAATAAATGAAAATTAGATATTGTTAAATACTTTTATTTTAACAAACTGTGAGATTAAAATATCTGAATATATAGACTTTGAATTAGAAGATAATATCTTGGATATTTGTTACTTGAAACCGATTGATCAATTTAGTTTTGCAAGCTAATAGTTACTTAAGATTTGTGATTATGAGTTAATTGAAAATGCATTAAAAGGTTTTGGTTGTGCAAATATGATGCACGACGTTTTTTGAGAGAAGGTTTTTGCACGACAATTTTCTGGAGAAAGTCTCTTTTCAGTTTTATTGCTTTCAAAAGCTCTGTGAAAGTGGATTTGGAAGAAATTTTGTGATTGTTTGCGGATTGGTCCGAAGACCGCGGTATTCAAAAAGGTTGAAAATCTAGAATTCTTCTTCAAATCTTTGTTTGAAAAAGCGAGATTTAACAAGTTCCTTCTTTTTCTTAATTGATTTGAATCTTAAGGATAAAATTTATGTATATTATGTTTGAATTTAGTTTGCAGCTTGTTTGTGAAAAAGATAAATTCAGCCAAACCTACACATTCAACAAAGAACACAATTAGGGTGAGCTTTCAAATAAAAAAAAACTTATCAAACAATGATAAGGAAAAATTCAAAGGAATATAGTTACATTCTGCAACTTATAATATAATTTATATTTTACATAATCTATTATTATTCTTCGAATGGGAGATAAATTTTCTTGCATCACTTATCATGTTGTAAGGGGTTTTGAAATTGAGATTTTAAATTGCTTGTTGATCAACACCTACCCACATATGCATACGAGTTAGAAAAAATCTATAAAGGATAGGTAGTGCGCCCAGTTTGTCTTTCACATTTTGCAGCTTGTAAATAGCATTTTTATCTCAATCTTCTGTTTAAAACAACACCATCAGTGGTTTATCTTATGCGAATTTTGATTCCTTTGAAGTTATTCGACTAGACATCATTTTATTACTTTTCTGTATGCATTCTTTGAAAATCTGTAGTTTCTATTTGTTATGAGCAATTCTATTGATATTATAATGAAGCTTGGGCGACGATAGGGAATTACATCCCAATGCCCTCCCTCTTTTCTGAGCTCGGCTTCCATAGGATGGCGTAGGCCCTCATATTGATATGGTCTTAAATAAAATTTTAAAAAAACTATAAATATAGTTATTTTTATTAAGAATTCCCTTCATTTGGTTGGATTGGATCACACGCTATGGTGGCTGCATGAAATAGCAGCGATGTTGCTCTGTCCTGAATTCCTGCTATGCAAGTTCTGGGCGCGGCTTATGTTCTCACTGTGCTTTCATATATTTTGCCTTTGAAGTTCTGTTAGATGTTGCCAGCGCTAATCTCTTAGATGACACCTGGTTCTTCTTTATTCACCATTGCCTTGGTTTGATCTAAACTCCTGTAGCTTCATGCATCGGCATATTGAAAATTTATAGCTAAACAATGCTGTGTGTATCCTGCAATTATACATTCCATAAGATGACACCGATTTGAAGTATTGTGTTAAACTATTACACGCCTTGTCTATGCGCACTCACTTTACATATATCTATCAACCATAACATCTGATGTAATTTCCTTCTGTTATGCTTGGTGGATGTCCCCTTTTATCTACCTCAAGCAATTATTTTATAGTGCAAGTCTGTTTTTAGATCGCTTTGATGTTTTGTATCTGGTTAGGACGCCATATAATTCCTGTATCTGTTCTTCTAAACTTATGTATGGTATTAAGTCGGTGCTGGAAACTCTAGATTGACTTTTGAAAACGTGTATTTGAAAACATAAGATAGTCTGTTTTGTTGTAACGAGTATATTTGAGTTGAAACGCATGAGATGTGCCATTTTTAACTTCTATGTGTCATTTAAATTCGTTGTGATTACAATTCAATGTTGATAATTTATATGTTATTGAATTCTGGCTCATAATAGTCGCGGTCCTTGGAAATGCTAGATAATCGTTGCATGCATATAAACTGCCTGTTCAATGGTTCTGATTATTTAAGAGTTCAAATCTTTGCATGGCGTGTATATTCCTGTACATGCAGGGCAGCGGACTATTAGTTTGTTTATTTTATTAAAATGAAATTAGATTAAGTTTTAATTTTATAAATTAATGTTGTATATATATATATATATATATATTATAGAAAATGTTGATTTTTATTTGTTTGTTTTAAGTTTAGTGAAAAAATTTATTCATAAAGGTGTATTCTTAAACTCAATTTGGAGTAATTTAAGTATATTTAATTTTAAAAGAATGTTAAATTAGATTTTGTTTTTTTTTTGGAAACAAATAAACATTTATATAGAATGTAAATGCTTCTATGAAATTCAAATGTTTCTATTTATATTTAAGATTTTATTTTTAAATGTATATGGCTAAAATTTGTGAATTAGTGGGTTATTATTTTGAATTATACTTTTATTATCGTTTTGGGATCAAAGGAAGCTTTTGTGGTAGAATATCTTGTCTATGTTACAAAATTCTTAGTTTTCCAGAGGCTAGGGAACTCTCTGAATGAGTTGTTTAATTTATTTAAGTCATGATGATCATTTGTTATAATTTATTGTGAAATAGCTATGCACGTTGTATTTGTTACCTATGTGGTGATCAAGAGAGTAAAATATTTTAAGTCATGATTGGGTTGTGAACATGATTTAGTTTGTTTGTGCATGATGACTATCTTTGGCATAATATGTGTTATGATATTGCAAAAGGAAGAGTGGCTTTCGATAGGGGCCGGTACCCTAAGAGGTAACCAGGGTAACCTATCGAAAGTTTATAATTCAATGAAAACCCTAATAAATGTACTTAGGGTTGGGTGGGGTTCATTAAATGTTTTAGATAATTGGATTGCCTCGCCTAGTGCCTTAATGCTTGTAAAGATTAAGGATAGGTTGAGAAGGCTTGAAATGACATGAACATCTACTTTGTCTTCTTGAAAGGTAGTTTGATTCCACATGAGTTTGTTTAGGGGCTAGGATGTAATGTACCCTTCTCATCAGTAATCTGTTCTATCACTCATCAGCCTATTCCGGAAGCCTGTAGGCTTGTTTGAGGTAAAATTAGGGTTTCCAGTTCTGAGGTTCTTTGGCATTTATGAGAGTTTACCATTTATAGTAAATTCTATTTTAAGCAGTATGGAGTTTGTCAGCTTTTAGTACATCATTTCCAGTTGGAGCAATTATTTGCAATTCATGTCTAACTTTTTAAGGCATTTTTATGATGAATAAAGGCATTGAGGTTATAATTTGCAGTTGACACCCTTGGCCTAGGAGAACAACTTTAAGTTGTGTTTTAAAGAGGGTCTTGGAAGGGTGACGCCTTCATGAGGTGATTTATTAATTATTGAAAAAAAAACATAATGCCTTGGGAAAAGTGGATGCCACTTTTAAAAGAGAGAATTTTAAAATAAAGTGAAATTCATAATATGCAAAAGGGATGCCATCTTGAGGAGTTAATTTTTTTTTGGAAATTTGAAAAGACTCCTATGTCTTTTGGTGTGCTTCTCAGGAATTTGAAGAGTTTTTGTGAGCTTCTATTTAATGAAGGATTTTTCTCCAGCCTTGTATCCATTCATGTTATCATATTGTTATGCTGTCGGAATGACATCTGAAACCTTGCTTCGAGGATGCTACCTCCTAGCCATTAACCAATTTCATGTTTGAAATACAACACCTAGTTGGAATTTGCTGCTTCTCATCCAGACTAGTAGATTTGTGCTCAACAGTTGAAGTTTTGATGAAATTTCTAGATTTTGAAGTTGATGCATCTATAGCTGAAAGTGAATTTTGTTAGCAGCTCTTGGAATAATTTTCATTTGGTTCTGGGTACTTTTGCAATGCATTTGTCTGCCAAGGGCACCCCCTTCCACTAAGTTTGAGATTTTATTTTGAAGTCTCTAATTTTTAAAGTCAAAATCGCCCTTGAAGAGGGCCGTACCATTCTTGGAGGCTTGGAAATTCATGCCAGAAATATATGTGCAATTTTGTTGCTGTTTGATGATCAGAATATGTTCGCCTACCTTCTAAAAGAACACAGCAAAAGACAACATTCTATTTGGAGGTGAATTGAGTGAGTTATGAATATTTCATTGGTTTTCATAGTTGTTGATTAAGAATTCCAGAACTCTGTTTTTATATCAGATTCATATATTTTATGTTTTGATCATAATTCTATCATTGGAAAGGAAAAGGAACATCAAAGAATTCATTCTTCTCTTCTAGTCTTATTTCTCTATCATTGTAATACATGTTTTTGCAGTCTTTTGAATTGTAAGGTTTTGATTAGTAGTACTAATCTAACCTATGTTATTGCTGCAACTACTTGTTTATTTTCCTATTAATTACCCCTGGACGGTTTACTGCCAGTGTGAAGAAAGAACTTGTTATATCATTGTACCCACTCTCAAGTGGTGAATCCCCACTATTCTGTGGATGCTCGCCACAGCGGATGAATTAGATTGCTATAGCTTCATGGCTAGTTATCCGCCTACTAGTTTCAATTTTAAGTAATCAATCTGTCATGTGTTAGCACCTCGCCCTCAATGGGATCTTGAGTGCACATTCTTGACGTTGAGTAGTTTCTTTCAAGTACTATTCTTTTATTTCTCCGCCATATGACAACACCTTTCCAACATTTGGATAATTGAGTGTGCATTCTTGGCGTCGAATTCCTTTAAGCTTGGTTTTTAGTTTGATGCTAACGCTAATCCAGTTGGCTATTGCTGGTTATGTTGTGTAATTCCTTTGAAAAAATTGGTTAGCATATTTCAGTGGTATCAGAGCAGAAGACCCTGCCATCCTGTGGCAGTTTGCATTTGGTTATTTGATGAGTGAAAGAGACACTAGGCCATACACCAAAAGTCAGGCTAGAACTCCACATCAGTTTCCATCTGTTCCAGAGGTAGAGACTTTCTCAGGAGTCTTAAAAGATCTTGGAAAAATAGTGGAAGGTTCAGAAAAGTTAGTGGAAGAAGTTGAACAGATAGTTGAAATAATGTCAGACAGTGTAAGGCAAGCTAATGACGAGAGGGACAGAGTTGAGAAGAAGTTTGATGGGATGATAGACATGATGTCCCAATCATTTTCCAAGTTGGACCAACAAGCAGCTCAGAATATCATTCAACCCCAAAATAACTAAACTGGAGAAAGTAGTGGAGTTAATGGGAATAACAATAATGGCAGTCCTGAGGTGAATACCAGAAACAGAGTTGTGGGTTAGCATGCCGCAATTTCTAGTGGGTCATCCTCTAGACCTCTTTTTCCCGTCTTCACGACAATGGAAGAGCAACAACCGGTTGAAGCTGCACCAACCTTTGTTGATGATGCACGTCAAGCTTACATGGAGTACGTCTCTTTACCTCTTGACTTGAGAGGTACTTGGACCTTTGATCAATTCATGAATCAAAGGAGTCGAAGAAATGGAGGAAGGAATGAGAAACGTCCTCCTATGGTGCCTAGAAATGATTTCTACCAAGATTTGGGAAAAATAACTATGGAACATTTTGATGGTAGTAATAAGTGCACAGCTAGATCATGGGTGCAGAAGCTAGATAATTATCTCTCTCTCAGACCCATGCTAGAAGGAGATGCTATAAAGTTTGCTACTTTGCATTTGGATGGGATAGCTCATGAATGGTGGACTCATGGTTTGGTCACTCTTGGCCATAACCTCATTCATACCTATGATGAGTTTACCAGCAAGCTGATCGAGAGATTTGATACAAAGGATCCAAAGTTGAGATTCAGAGAATTGGCACAACTGAAACAACAAGGATCTTTAGAAAATTATGTGGCTGATTTTCAGAGGTTGTCAGTAATGGTGCTTAACATTACTAAGAGAATACTTGTGGTTCTTTTTTCTGAAGGTTTAATGGAGCCTTTGAAAGGATGGGTTAAAGCCTTTAATCCACCGACTCTAGATGAAGCCATTAAGAAAGCAAGGAGCATGGAGTTGGCAGCCCTAAGGCCTAAGTTTCATTTGAAACCTTTCAGCCATAAGAAGGATAAGAAACATTCTTTAAATCTTCCTAAGAAGTTTCCACCAAGGTTATCAGAGGAGCTCAGAGAACAACTTAGAAAGATGGAGTTTGCTTCACTTGCCGTGAACCTTGGGTTAAGGGTCACCGTTGCTATGGAAGAGGCAAAGCAAATCAAATGGAGGGCTATTCTGATTATGGATCAGAATCTGATTCGTCTGATTAGCAATACGAATCAGCAAGTAGTGAAGGTGAAGAAGCCCCTGAAGAGAAGCCTGATGAGGTGGTAGATGGTAGTGCTTTTGCACAACTATCAAGTTTTCAGAAAAATAAGTCCTTTCGGGTTCATGGTGTAGTTAATTCCCAAAGAATTGTTGCTCTAATTGACACTGGAGCAACTCATAATTTTATTGATGAAGGATTGGTTGCTAAAAAGGGTTTGAAGACTGAGGAATTTGATGGTTTCAAGGTAATGGTTGCAGATGGTTTTACTATGTCTTGCACGAGGAAGATTCCTAACCTCTCTATGCAATTGGGAAATTATGAGATTAAAGATGATTTTTATGTGGTGGGAATTGGAGACATTGATGTTGTGCTAGGCATACAATGGCTGCGATCTCTTGGTGAGATCACATTGAATTTGCAAACTATGGAGCTTAAATTTCAGTCTAATGGAAGGAAGGTTGTTCTAAGAGGGATGTCAAATGGGGGCCCTCAAATTGTGTCTTTGAAGAGGATGGAAAGACTGATCCGTCACGATCAGGTTGAATGGGCTGCTGAATGTTTGGTTCTACCAGCTGATCCAGTGGAGGAGAAAAGGCAATATCACCCTGATATTCAAGCCTTACTTTCAAAGAAGAGTAAGGTCTTTGGAAGCTTACCTCCTGGAAGACCTCCTGAAAGAGGTTCTGAGCACATAATTGAGTTAGAAGAAGGAGCAAAGCCTGTCATGACTACACCTTACCGTTATCCAAAGAAGCAGAAAGATGAGATTGAAAAAGCCATCAAGGAGCTTTTGGAGAGTGGTTTCATTAGACCAAGAAAGAGTCCTTTTTCTTCTGCAGTGGTGCTGGTCAAAAAGAAAGATGGTACAATGCGTATGTGTATTGACTACCGAGCATTGAATTAGAAGACCATCAAGAATAGGTATCCTATCCCTAGGATTGATGAGCTCATTGATGCGCTCCATGGGGCTATGTTCTTCTCGAAGATTGATTTTCGTTCGAGCTACCATCAAATCAGAATGAGGGAGACAGACATAGAAAAAACAACATTCAGATGTCACTTTGGGCATTTTGAATTTCTTGTCATGCCTTTCGGTTTGACAAACGCTCCAACAACATTTCAACCTTGTATGAACAAGATTTTTAGACAACAGTTGAGGAAGTTTGTGCTCATCTTCTTCGACGACATTCTCATTTTCAGTAAGTCATGGGAAGAGCACCTTAAGCATTTGGAAGAAGTGCTTAGTATTTTGGAGGCAGAATGTTTGTTCACCAAAGAATCAAAGTGTGAGTTCGGGATGACAGAACTCTTAGATTTTGGCCACATTATCAGTTCAAAGGGTGTGAAAATTGATCCTGAAAAGATAAGAGCCATTCTTGATTGGCCAACTCCAAAGAATGTTTCTCATTTGAGAGGATTTTTGGGGTTATGTGGATTCTATAGAAGATTTGTGAAAGGATATTCTCATCAAGCAGCTCCTCTCACAAATCGTACAAAGAAAGGAGCTTTTCTTTGGACCAAAAAGGCACAAGAGGTTTTTGATAAATTTAAGCAAATCATGAGTACATGTCTTGTGTTGGCTCTTCTAGATTTTACAAAATCATTTCAATTATAGTGTGATGCTTCAGGTGAGGGTGTGGGAGCTGTTCTAATGCAAGACAAACATCCCATTGTCTTCGAAAGTTGGAAGTTGAGAGGAGCAGAAAAAACTTACTCCATTTATGACAAAGAGATGCTTGCCATCATGCATGCTTTGTCTAAATTCTGTCAATATTTGGTGGGAAGTAGATTTGTTGATAAGACTGACCACAATAGTCTTAAACATTTTATGCGCCAAAAGGATTTGAATGAAAGGCAACAAAAGTGGGTAAGTAAGCTCCAGGCATATGACTTTGACATTGAATATGTCAAAGGGAAAAATAATGTAGTGGCTGATGCTCTTTCAAGAAGGCCTCATTTGCAGTCACTTTGTGAGTTATCAACAGATTGGAAGGAATTAAATGCTGCTGATTATGCTAAAAATCAGTTTGCAACCAGCTTGCTAGAAGATCATTTGGTTGATGAAAGGTATAAGTTGGTTGATGGGATAATTTACTATAAAGATATAATCTTTTGAGTGCATGAATCTAAGCTTAAAAAGAAGATTCTACAATCTTTTCATGATGTTCCCCTTGCTGGTCATCAAGGGATTTTCAAGACTTATAAGCAGATTCGTGAAAGATTCACTTGGAGAGGGTTGAAAGAAGAAGTCTTGAACTACATTAAAGAGTGTCCGATTTGTCAAAAGAATAAAAATGAACACTCTTATCCAGCTGGTCTGTTACAACCCTTGCCAATTCTGAATCAAAAATGGGAAAGCATTGCTTGATTGATTTTATCATGGGGTTGCCCAAGGTGCAAGGATGAGATTGTATTTTTGTTGTGGTCGATAGACTAACAAAATTTTCTCATTTCTTTACTGTCACCACTTCATTTACAGCAGCTCAAGTGGCTGAGTTGTTTTTTAGAAAGGTCTTCCATTTACATGGATTGCCTAAAACTATTGTCAGTGATAGGGACAACAAGTTCCTAAGTGCTTTTTGGAAAGAGATCTTCAGATTGAGTGGGACAATGCTTACTCCAAGCACTAGTTATCACCCACAAATAGATGGGCAATCAGAAATTGTTAACAAATGGTTAGAAGGCTACCTAAGAAACTATGTTTCAAGACAGCAAAGAGCTTGGATTAAATGGCTTCATTTAGGAGAGTATTGTTATAACTCTTCTTATCATATGTCGATTAAGGTGTCTCCTTTCATGGCCCTTTATGGTTATGATGCTACTAATTTTGTTGATTTAGTATTTGGTGATAGTAGAGCTCCACAAGCTTAGGATATGTTACAATAGAGCCAAGATATCTTAAAATCTCTAAAGGAAAATCTGCAACAAGCTCAAAACCAGAAGAAGTTATACGCTGATCAACATCATATTGAGAGATCTTTTGAAGTAGGAGACATGGTTTACTTAAGGATTCATCCCTACCAACAATCTTCTCTCAAGAAGAGTGGTGTAGAAAAGTTGAAGCCACGTTTCTATGGTCCTTTCAAAGTCACCAAGAGGATTGGTGAAGTTGCTTATGAGTTGGAGCTTCCAGCTGAAAGCAAGGTGCATAACATCTTCCATGTGTCACGCCTCAAGAAGGCACTAGGACACAATGTTGTGGCTACTTCAGAATTACTTCCATTGGATGAGGAAGGTTAGTTGGTGTTGGTTCCAGAAGAGATTCTTGATACTAGAGAACGGTCATTAAGGAGAAGGACAATCAAGGAATACTTGGTTAGATGGAGGAATTTTCCTATTGAAGATGCCATGTGGGAAGGAGAACAGATTTTGTTACATCCATCTTTTCAGTTGCTTGAGGACAAGCAATCTCGAGGAGGGCAGACTGTAATGTCCCCTTTTCATCAGTAATCTGTTCTATCACTCATCAACCTATTCTGGAAGCTTGTAGGCTTGTTTGAGGTAAAATTAGGGTTTCTAGTTCTAAGGTTCTTTGGCATTTCTAAGAGTTTACTATTTATAGTAAATTCTATTTTAAGCAGTATGGAGTTTGTCAGCTTTCAGTACATCATTTCCAATTGGAGCAATTATTTGCAATTCATGTCTGACTTCTTAAGGCATTTTTATAATGAATAAAGGCATTGAGGTTATAATTTGTAGTTGACCCCCTTGGCCTAGGAGAACAACTTTAAGTTGTGTTTAAAAGAGGGTCTTGGAAGGGTGATGCCTTCATGAGGTGATTTATTAATTATTGAAAAAAAAACATAATGCCTTGGGAAAAGTGGATGCCACTTTTAAAAGAGAGAATTTTAAAATAAAGTGAAATTCGTAATATGCAAAAAGGGATGCCATCTTGAGGAGTTAATTGTTTTTTTGGAAATTTGAAAAGACTCCTATGTCTTTTGGTGTGCTTCTCAGGAATTTGAAGAGTTTTTGTGAGCTTCTATTTAATGAAGGATTTTTCTCTAGCCTTGTATCCATTCATGTTATCATATTGTTATGCCGTCGGAATGACATATGAAACCTTGCTTCGAGGATGCTACCTCCTAGCCATTAACCAATTTCGTGTTTGAAATACAACACCTAGTTGGACTTTGCTGCTTCTCATCCAGACTAGCAGATTTGTGCTCAACAGTTGAAGTTCTGATGAAATTTCCAGATTTTGAAGTTGCTGATGCATCTACAGCTGAAAGTGAATTTTGTTAGCAGCTCTTGGAATAATTTTCATTTGGTTCTGGGTACTTTTGCAATGCATTTGTCTACCAAGGGCGCCCCCTTCCACTAAGTTTGAGATTTTATTTTGCAGTCTCTAATTTTTAAAGTCAAAATCACCCTTGAAGAGGGTCGTACCATTCTTGGAGGCTTGGAAATTCATGCCAAAAATATATGTGTAGTTTTGTTGCTGTTTGATGATCAGAATATGTTTGCCTACCTTCTAAAAGAACACAACAAAAGACGACATTCAATTTGGAGGTGAATTGAGTGAGTTATGAATATTTCATTAGTTTTCATAGTTGCTAATTAAGAATTCCAAAACTCTGTTTTTATATCATATTCATATATTTTCTATTTTGATCATAATTCTATCATTGGAAAGGAAAAGGAACATCAAAGAATTCATTCTTCTCTTCTAGTCTTATTTCTCTATCATTGTAATACATGTTTTTGCAGTCTTTTGAATTGTAAGGTTTTGATTAGTAGTACTAATCTAACCTATGTTATTGCTGCAACTACTTGTTTATTTTCCTATTAATTACCCCTGGACGGTTTACCGCCAGTGCAAAGAAAGAACTTGTTATATCATTGTACCCACTTTCAAGTGGTGAATCCCCACTATTCTATGGATGCCCGCTGCAACAGATGAATTAGATTGTTGTAGCTTCATGGTTGGTTATCCGCCTACTAGTTTCAATTTTAAGTAATCACTCCATCATATGTTAGCACCTCGCCCTCAGTGGGATCTTGAGTGCATATTCTTGACGTTGAGTAGTTTCTTTCAAGTACTGTTCTTTTATTTCTCCGCCATATGACAACACCTTTCCAACATTTGGATTGAGTGTGCATTCTTGGCATCGAGTTCCTTTAAACTTGGTTTTCAGTTTGATGCTAATGCTAATCCAGTTGGCTATTGCTGGTCATGTTGTGTAATTCCTTCGAAAAAATTGGTTAGCATATTTCATAGGAATCGATAGAGATTGCCAGGGTAACTTGGAATGAGGGCCGGTAATCTAGGAAGATTCACTAGGGTAACCTATAATGAACTATGTGATGACACTCTTTTCCTGATGCATGTTATGTGGTCTCTTATTTAGAGTTACCCTTGTTTATGTGGTTTCCTCTATAAGCTTTTTTTGTTATTATGTGGTTTAAATATCATTATGTTGTAATGTGTACGTCAAGCCATGTAAATATTATGTTTTGTCTTTATGTTTGTTTATCTCTATGGACCTGATATTATCTGCTAGCATGAGGGGTGGACCTTTGGGTACCACGTGGTTGGGAGGAACGTGCTTTATCCTCCATTGGGTCCCTTGCAGGTGTTGTTGTGCTTGGATAATATTGTACCTTGATAGGTTCCTGATTCTACATGGTTCATGAAGTTGAATGTTGAGTGTGCTCATGAACAAGGTTGATAGATGTGTTGTGATCTTCATCTATATCGTATACACTCTTCATGTGTATGAGTGAAATTATTGTAAGGTTGTAATGTTGTTACGAGATTTTTCATAATCTCACTTAATGTAACTTGAATATATATAACTTAACTACATTATGATGCGTGATGATCTTACTTGTGAATGTTTATATAACATTGTCACGGAACCCTGAGAATGTATGCGTATATGTTTCTTATGTACTCTTGTAATTGAATGTATTTTAAAAAAATTGTTTGGTTATTTTGTTACTTTGTGTTGTTCTTAGGGTTCCTTTTTAGGGTGTTACATGTGGGAACATCCCTGTAGTATATATATTTAATAAAGTCACTGCATGCTAGAAAATCTAATATCTACTCAACTAAATAGTTTAGTTATGATCACTTTTACTTTGATCTATGAAATGAATTTTAATAAATAAATAAAATAACACACTAAAAAATTTAATACCTACTAAATTGAAAATTTGTGACAATAAATAACAAGGCTGGAAGGGAAAAACATTTTTTTTTATTTTGAGCAGTTATTTCACTTGAGTACTTCAAATGAAAATTCCTCTGTTTCTTTCCCGTATGTGATTGAAAAAATCAAGGTTAGAACATAATTTATGACAAGATTCTTTCAAACCACAATCTATGGATGGAAATGAAGCTACAACTGTTTCAATTTAGATATAGTGATGCACACCTCTTTCTCATAGTCATGAAGTGTATTAGGGAAAACTAAAAAAAATGTTGTCTCAAAAAAATTAGAAGGATGGGGTTTAATGTTTCTTAAGAAAAGCTCTATGGGTTCAACTCCAAAATCTTACAATTCATAGAGCAACAACATTTTAGTTTCAGGCTCTGTTCCAAGGAGAGATAGTTGCAAAGATAAAGGTCTATCTAGCTGTAGAAAAAAATGTAGCATGGTCAAATTGGATAGAAACTTCATTTTCTATTTCAACTATACCAAATGCATTTATGGAGTTAGAAGATTCGAAACTTAAGCAAAATAATTTATATATTTATCAAAACAAAAAAAAAACAACCAAAGTATGAGCATTTGTGATTATTGCAAGGATAAATTGATTTGAAATTGATTTTGAAAATTTCCAATCACATAAAATTTCCGCTAAGATATCATGCAATCAAGTGAGCTAGGGCTACCCATGATTATTATAGGTAAGAAACATAATTTTAATAAAGCTTATGTTGTCTAACATATAAAATGTTTTCAGATCTACCATCCAACTCTATATACAAATAAAATAGAGATCGCCCCTAAGCACTATAGGCTTTGAGATATCAATTATAGAAGGGAAAACCTCCAACAGAGTGGCGAGAAAATGATTCTAATAGAGCATTCAACAAGAACGGTTCAAGAAAGATGGTTGTGCATATAGTTTATAGAAATGTATTTATGAATGATTTTTTAATTATTAAAATTTAAAAATTTCTAACTTTTTCATAATCCTTGCACCTTTGATGTGCACATATTAATTGAAAAGTGGCACAAAAATACCCAAAAAAATCCAATAAAATTGCAAAAGACACATGTTATGTTCAATTCGTCCTCATTGCTTAAGTTTTTTTAACCAATGACATTCAAGAGAAATAATTTTGAAAATTAGAAAAGTTAAAAAACATTCATTTTACTTTACAAAAAGTTAAAAATAAATATATGAAAAAGAAATAATCAATTTTGATTGGTTAAAATTGAAAACATTTACAAATTTTAAGAATTTTTTAAAAAATAGACTTTTTTTTTTATCAGGTAAGAAGAAATTTTCTATTGGTATGAAAAGATACAAAGTTTGAGCCCTGACTAAGCGACCATTGACACTATGCCATCCAAAATATAGCAAAAATCCTTACTCTAGGCAATTCCTATGCATAACTGATTACCTGCTATAGATCATGGAAACTAAACATAGATTTAAATAGAGCTGATACTACATGCTATGACAGAACACCCACAAAATTATTTTCCTAAGAAGCAACTTTGAACAACAACACCCAACCCAAACCCAAGTCACCAAACATACTGCTAATCAAATACCCAAAATTCCTGCTTCCAAGCCAAGTCCGCTACCTAGGCCAACTGAAATTTCTTTCTCAGAAAATCTACCTTAGTGCTTGCCAACCTCCTATGCTCCTACAACTCGAACCCTGTCACGTCCAGCAAAAAAGGATAATAATTTACCAATTCCTCTAGATCATTAAGCAAATGGAGGTCCTTCAGACTCGAAATGTCCTTCCCCAGATGTGTGCATGACTAAGGCCCTATCTAGACCTACCAACATGTCCTTCCTAAACAACCGCCTCATAATTACCCTGGCTTCAGCTTTGGGCACCCCAACATCCAACAAGCCAGCCAGGACTTGAGTGGAAATGTTTGAATCCAATCGATAACCTTCCACTTCCTCCATAAAATTCTTCCCCATTACATAGACCAAAGCCGCAAAAACCAGGTAATCTGGATGACAGATGAGACGTTGAAGCCGAAGAGTGGTTATCTTCCCTTCGAACGTGATCTACCTTTTCAAACCTTTGAGCTACATAGGCATCACCATTCCACCCATCTCCAATTCCTTGGCTAATACCAGTAGAATAAACCTACTCATGTCTTTGCGAAAGTCCTAGAAACCAAAGGAAATCTTTGCCAATTTAATGCAGCAAATGTCGTACTCTATGATTATTATCACAAAGGTTGGAAAAGTGTCCTCGAAAGGACTTCACAAGCTTGCTTCGTTGACAAGCAATGATGTTTAGTACACCCTCTAGACTCTTCCGTTCTCACATGTGCTAACGCCAATGCAAATACTGCCACCTTGCCACTTGAAATCCCCCTGTCTAACCTAGCTCAGAGTTGGAGGTGCAAAGGCTCGCTTCCTGACCCCACTAAAATGTCTGCCACCTCACCCACCATGGTGAGGTGGCACCCACCCAATCGTCCACTAAAAAATAGAAATATTAATAATAAAGATTTTTAATATTATTCAAATTAAATTAAAATTTTAAATTATAGATGTGAGAATTCTACATATTATTAAATATTTTTAATCAAATATCAAATATTAAAATCCATCTCGAAATCAAAAGAAACAAAGTATTTAATATTTATTCTTTTCATACTCTAAATTATTTTATATAAATTAAAAAATATTTTTAAAATTGATTTTAATGTATTATTATATGTTAAAAAATTATTTTATAACAAAAAAAAATATAAATAAAAACAATTGTGTTTAATTATTTTGATTATTTAAAATTTTTTATATAAATTTGAGAATAAATTATTTAAAAAATTGAAACGTATTTAAATAAAATATTTAAAATAAAAATAAACTATATTAAAATCCATTAAGCTAAATTTTTAACTTTTATATTAAAAGCTATCAGTAAAGTCAAACTTTTAAAAATAAAATAAAATCTATTAATAAGGTAAAAATTCAATTCAAATGTGAAACAATATTTGAATGTAGTAATAACACACTTGAAATTTTCCTTTGGTGGCTGTTGAGGATTTGCTTCTCTCGCCTCACTCAGTGGACTTCGATTATGAGTCTTCTTAGTCTATTGTGCAGAGGAAGAAGAAGGGACTCCCCAAATTTGTCGCTACTTCACGACCTAGGGTTAAGAGAGTCAGATTAGTCCCCTCATGTTCTGGGGTGGTCTAGTCCTCGTTTGTTGTTTGACAGTTGTCTGCCAGCTATTTTTGTGTTTGGCCTGTTTAGTCGGGCCTTGTGGCTCCTATTTGTTAAGGGATCAACTCCCTTATGTTCTAATTTTCTTCTCTTAGTTCATGTCCTCGTTTGAACTATCTTTTTTTTTGGCCCTGAGGCCTTCCATGTGAAGGGTACATCACCTTGTAAGTATTGCTTATTTAATCAAAAACACACTTGAAATCGTATGTTTATTTCAAGATTTTCAAATTCTAGTAAATAATTGACCAAATCTCTAAATTAAATTAGTTAAATTACAAAATCTCTAAATTAAATAAGTTAAATTACATTTCTTCTTATTTGATTAAATAAATAAATGTAAGTTTTATTAATGTGTAAAAATAAATGTAAGTTTTGTTAATTATATTGTTTTCTAGTATTAGTTATTTGCATGATCTGCCCCTAACCTTAACTCACACCCTACCTCTAACTCTAATCCTAACTTTAACCCTAACAATAAATTCTAAACTATTATCTTAATATTAGACTTATATTTAACCTAACACTATCCATAACTATGGTCATAACCCTAACTCTAACAATAAAAATTTGTAGAGTGACATTACAAAAAAAATTATGAATTAATATTGGGAATAAGATTTGGAATAAAGATATTAGATGAATAAAATTTTGGAGTAAAATATTATTAATCATATTTTAGTGATTCTTATTAGTAGTATTTTAATTTAATTTAATTTAATTTTTGAATTGTTTAACCATAATTTGTACCTTATTCTTAATTCTAATCCTAATCCTTATTATAATGCTTTTAGAATTATAATAATTAATAATAAAAATATTATAATTTCATTAATAATTATAATCATTAGTTAATCTAATTTAATTTATATTTATATTTATGTATTATAATAATTAATTGTACATTAGGATTATAATTATAATTTCATTAATAATTATAATAATTTTAGTTATTTTAATTTATATTTATGTATGTTTTAAAAAAATAAAAAAAATGGCAATGTTAAAAAGTTTAAGATTTAAGTTAAATTTTTATTTTAATTGTGTAAAATCAAATCTTAAAATGAATTTAATTTAAATATGCTTTAATTTAAGTTTTATTTTATTATTATTTTAAAGTCCAAATCTCTATAAATAACTAATAGATTTTTGTGAGATTTTCTTTAATAAAAAATAACAATTACATACATTAAAAAATCATTCTTAAAAAAAGTAAAAATAAATAACATTTATTTATTTTAGAAAGATTTAATAAATGACTTTATAAAAAAATAAGAAATTATAAAAAAAAAAATGTTAAAAAAATAGTTTCCCTACAAATTTACCTAACACCCCAAACTTCTTAGCTAATTATGTTGAAGAAAAATATTTTTTACAATTTTTAAAGTTAAATACTTAACATGTCCACTTTAAAAAAATTAAATTATATTTGAAAAGTACAAATAACTTATTAATAACTAAACAAAATGAATTAACAACTGTATTATGCTAACTATGTAAAAAGAGTAACTTATGGACCATTCTTAATGATAAATATTATTAAAATTGTATTAAATTTTTTGTAATCAATATTTTAAGAATTTTTTAAAAATAGAAATACTAATAAAAAGATTTTTTTTAAATATAATAATAATAAAGATTTTTAACGTTATTCAAATTAAATTAAAATTTAAATTATGGCAGAGAGGGGTTGTAGAGGAGAAGATGGGGAAGGAAAAAACACAAAGGAAGCGGTTGGATGTAGAGATAATGATCTTGGATGTAGAGATAATGATCTGCACAAAAATCTACATGCGCTTGATCTATCAAAGGAGGTAGTAGAGGATGTGGAAATGTTGGAAAAATTGGCAATAATTTGTAGAATTATTGATCCAAGATATGAAAGGCACAAAATAAAAGACTGGATTGAAACAAACTGAAAAATGGTTGAGATCGTGAAGTTTATGCCAAAAGGGTATTTTGTGGTCATTTTTTTGTTAGAAGAGGAAAGGGAGAAAGTTCTATGTGGGGGATTATGGAGAATGGAAGAGAATCCAGTCTATATGCAAAAATGGAGTCCAAATTTTAATCTTGTGCTATTGGAGCCCTATGACAAATCGGTCTGGGTTGGAATGTATAATCTGCCATTGGAGTATTGGGCAGAGGAAAGCATTGAAAAAATAGGGCGATCAATTGGAACGCTTATGGATGTAGATGAAGAAATAGAAGAAGGAAACTCCTATATCTATGTGAGAATCTGGGTAGCAGCAATTAAGAAAATTTTGAATAAAATCTTGTTGGTTGTGGATGGGATCAATGGGTGCAATTACTTGAAGTTGAAGAAGAGAACTTGCGTTTTGTAGGATATGTTGAAAGAGAAACCATTAGGCCAAAAAATGCAACAGAAGACAAAGAAGAAATATGTTTTGGTAGCCCAAGAAGAAGCAAACAAAAGATTGAGTATGGAGACCCAAGGCACAACAAAATCAAAAGGCTGAGGAAGCGAAGGGAGAAAAGGGGAAAAGCAAAGAATGTCCTCCTAACATGGAAGGAAGGGAATTCAAATCATCAATCAAAACATAACTATGGGAAAAAATTACCAAAAGAAGTTGGGTCGGTTACAAAAACTAATTGTAACTGAAAGACAAGGAAATCAAAGGACTCAATGAAGGGATAAAAGAAGAAGAGGGTCTTTTTGTCCCAAACTTTGGGGAGGGAGAATCAGAAGGTCAAGAAGACTTTGTTTCGGAAGAAGACTTCTCAAAAGGAGATGAGTTGGGGGAAATAAATATTAGAAGAATAAGTCAATCAACAACAAAACTCTGGGGAAAGGCGAAGAAAGGGAAATGCAAAAAATTAAACAAGCAAAAACGGGAGGAAGAAGCCAGTGAAAAAGGATTTTTAAGTATTAAAGAATTTTTGAAATCCAAGGGAGCTAGAGGCTCCCTTAGAGGGTAATGAAGGTGCTAACTTGGAATGTCAGGGGCCTATCAGCCCTTGAGAAAATGTGCCTAATAAAGCGCCATTTGGATAGGCTACAAGCTGACATAATTTTGCTACAAGAAACTAAGTGCAAAAGAAGGAGAAAGAACCATAAAATACTGTAGGAATTGGAAGGGTGTATTTCATAGTGCAGTTGGATCAGCGGGCCGGTTGGGCATTCTATGGTCTAACAATAAGGTAGAAATAGAAATGGTGGAAGAACAAAGTAATTGGTGTCAAGGTTGGGTCAAAGGTAAATTGAGTGACTTGTCATTTCCTGTATTCTATGTATATGGACCTATAGGTACCGAGGAAAAGGAAAAAGTGTGGAGAAATATTTCCTTAAAATTGGTAGAGTTGGATTGCTCAAAAGTTATACTAGGAGGTGACTTCAACACAATCCTCAATTTAAAAGAAAAAAGTGGAGGATCCAATAAAATAAGTAAAGCAATGTTGGATTTCAGAGATTTTGTTGAAGGAAATGCTATTAAAGATTGTGTCCCAAAAAATAGTCAATTCACATGGACAAATCGGAGAAGGGGGTTCACAAATATTTTAGAATGACTCGACAGATTCCTATTGGGTCTCAGACGGTTAGGAGATGTCTCAACGTGTGAATCAAGTATCTTATCAGTGTCAACTTTAGATCACTATCCTATTGTGTTAGACATAAAAGATAGCGAGAAACCTATCAAGAGTTTCTTCAAATTTCAATCTATGTGGTGTCGTGATCAAGAACTGCTGGGGAAATTGGAAGGTTGGTGGAAGGAAATTTCATAAATTGAAGGAACTATCAACTTCAAGTTCTATAAAAGGCTACAATTTTTGAAAGACAGGCTCAAAACTTGGAATAAGGAAACCTTTCGAAATATTTTCACAGAAAAGGAAAAAGTGGAAAGTGAGTTGAAAGTTTTGAATGAATTTGTGATGATTAATGGTATGTTAGAAGAGGAATATGTGAAAGAAAAATCACTAAAGGAAAAAAAATTAGAATTATTGGCTAGGGAAGAGCTTTACTGGCGTGATAAAGCAAGAGTTTCCTGTTTAAAAGAGCGTGATTTGAATTCAAAGTTCTTCCATGCAATGGCTAGGGGGAGAAGAGATTCTAATCATATGGAGAGCATTTGCTACACAGACGGGTCCATATCCAAAGAAAGAGATCAAATTGAAAATGAGGCGATAAGATATTTCAAGTCACTACTAGGGGAATATGTGGGAGGTAGTTCGAGGAGAGACGAGTCTTTCCTATCATGTATACCAAAGTTGATTGATGAAGATGACAATAGAATGCTTAGCGAATTGTTTTCATTTGAAGAAATCAGAAAGGCTACCTTTGGGTTAAATCCAGACAAATTGCTTGGACCTGACGGTTTCCCTGCCAAATTCTACCAGAAATGTTGGTAGTTTCTAGGGGCGAATGTGTGGCAACTAGAGGAAAACTTCAGGAAATAGTGAAAGTTCATAAGGGACCTTAATAACACAAAAAATAGTAATAATTCCAAAGAAGAATGTGTGCAGGACTTTTGTAGACAATAGGCCAATTTTTCTTTGCAACATAATATATAAGATCATGGCAAAGGCTCTGGAGAATCAACTAAAGAAGGTGATGAAAAAACTAATCTCAGAAGAACAAAATGGTTTTACCCCGAGAGGAGAAATAATTGATAGTATCATTCCTATATCTAAGGCCATACACACTATATCGACAGAGAAAAAGAAAGGTATGCTAGTTAAACTTGATATTAGTAAGGCCTGCAATAAGGTGTAGTGGGATTTTCTTTTAACAATAATGGAAAGGTTTGGATTTTCAAAACCTTGGTTAGAAATTATTTCTTGTTGTATCTCTTCGCCCCGATATTCTATTGTGGTAAATGGGTCTCTTTCTGGTTTATTTGGAGCCACGAATGGATTAAGGTAGGGAGATCCAATCTCTCCCTTCCTGTTTGTGATAATGGTAGAGGCAATGGGAAGGAGTTTTAATAGGCTAAAGGAGGTTGGAGTTTGAAAGGGGATAAAAGTGGCAGAAGGTTTGGACCCAATGACCCACTCTTAGTTTGTCGATGAGATGGTCCTATTGGGTGAAGCAAATATGTAAGAAGCAAAAGCTATAAAAAATGCTTTAGAGAATTACACCTTGGCGTCTGGTTAAATTTTAAACAAAGAAAATTTTGAGATTTTTTTTTCAATACAAAGAAAACAACCTAGAAAAGGATCACCAAGTTCCTAGATTTTCCTATAGGGAGCCTTCCAACGAAGAATCTAGGGACAAATTTATTTCATGGGATATGCAAATCAGAGTACTAGGAGGAGATAATCAATAATTGCAAGAAGTCAAATGCTTGGCAGTGTAGGTGGTTATCTCTGGCGGGCAAGTTAATGATGGTGGTTTTAGCAATCACGCCAATCTACCTAACATCATATTTCAAGATTACTAGTAAAGTCGTGGCAAGGTTATAAAGTTTCATGAAAAGATTTATGTGGGAGGGGGATAAAGAAGCAAGAAAGTTACCTCTGATTAAGTGGGAAACTGCATGTCTACCAAACCAGGGGGCGTAGGCTTAAGGAGAATGGATGCACAAAATTTGGCACTAGGTGGAACACTCAGTTGGAAAATATACAAAGAGCCAAATCGATTATGGTGCAAGATAATGAGGAGAAAATATTTGGATGAGAGGATCCAAAAAGGATCTTAACATTGGAAAACTCAAGAGGTGGCTCTGCAATTTGGAGGTTTATCTAGGAAAGTCGAAAGGTGATAACTAATCACCTAACATAAAAGTTGGGCAATGGCAAGAGTGCAGATTTTTGGAGCTATAGCTGGAATGGTTTTAGCCTACTGGTAGAAGTGCTTGGAGAGGAAGAGTGGATCAAAAACTTGAAAGCCTGTTTTGGTTGTGCAATGGTAAACTATGTGAAGGTGGTAGAAGGTGCATTGAAAGGATGATGTGAATGGACCACCTTTGAATCTGGTGGGGTCCCAGAAGGTGAAAAACATAAGCTTATGAAAGAGTTGGGCTCTTGATGTGTGTTGCTATCCGAGGATGATGATGAAGTGATCTGGTGCAGGGCGAAGTCTGATGTGTACTTTGTGAGGCTAGGGTATGCGATCTAGAAGGCTTAGGCAACTTTAGGTGATTGGCCCTCAAAGTTATGTTGGAAGTTAGGAATTTTACCAAAGGCAAGAGCATTTTTGTGGACGACATTGCATAAACGTATCTTGACTAGAGATAGGTTGTGTAAAGTTGGTATTCAGGGGCTGAGTATTTGTGTGTTATGTTTTAGGGATGGTGAATTTGCAAACCACTTGCTGCTCAACTATCCATTTGTGACTAAATGCTAGGATTGGTTGATGCAATCAGTGGGCTAGGAAGGCCCCAAACAAAAGGATTTGTTTCTTTTCCTATCCAGTTGGCCAACTTGGAAATGGGATAACCTGTGGGCGCTATGTGGGTGGCTGCCCTGTCCATGCTGGTATGACAAGTTTGGAAAGAAAGGACTAGGAGGATCTTCAATGACAAGTGCCTTCCTATAAAGGAAATAATAAAAAAGATTGAAGTAGAGGTTTGTGAGGTGGTAAAAGCCAAATTGGGCAACAATTTTTTTTGTAAGTTTACAAGTTGGGATAATAGGATTCAAAAAAGGTGGGAGCTTCTAAGGCCTCCTTAGCAAGGTTTTTCAAGTAAACAAAAAGATAGGAAAGAAGCAAAATGGAAGCCCCCGGAGGAAGGGAAAGTTAAGATAAATTTTGATGGGGCTGCAAAAGACAACCCAAGAGAGGTTGGTGTTGGTTGCATCATTAGAGATAGTAATGGTGTTTGCCTAGGTGTTGCAGTGAGGAATATTGGATTGGCCATTAATAATGAGGCCGAAATGGAAGCCTTGGCAATGGGGGTTAGGCTATGCTAGAAAAAAGGGTTTTATAGTGTGGAAATTGAGGGTGATTCTCTGTTTTTCATAAATGCAGTAAGTAAAAACGAGGTGCAAAATTGGAAATTGAAATCATGGGTGAACTTGATTAGGAAAAGAATATCGAGTTTGGTCGTGTTCTCAATTGTTCACATTTTTCGTGAAGCCAACGCGGCTATAGATAAGCTAGCTAATTTGGGTGTGTCTTTAGATGATCTGGAAGTTCTTTTTGACCAAGGGAATATACCGAATGAACTGTTAGCAGTGGTTCAGAAGGACTAGTAGCCCCCATGAACAGTCAAGGCTTTAAAGCAGTTGCTAGATCGGTGAGGCCATAAAGGGATTATGATGAGTTTTGTGTTAGGGACGTTAATCAAAGAAGGGGAGGTAAGTATGGCATTGGGTAGTAACTTAGTTCCCTTCAAAGTTTCTATAGAACCTGGAACATTGGTAGACTCCTTTGGCGTTGAGTGTTGTAATTGGGGGGAGGGAGGTTTTTTATGGGTGGAATCGAAGGAGGAACTTGAAACGAAGGAAAAAGAAGTTAAAGTTGAGGAAGGTTGGGAAGTTGTTTAGAGCAGGAGTGGAGGTAAGGAATGTCGTCATTGTGTTTCTATCTTTCTTGGGGGCTGATTCTAGGTTAATCTCAGAGGAGAATATCTGAGGCTGCTAGAAATAGCAGAAAGGGTGAGGAATTTATTCTACCAAATGATGTAACTGTGCTTTTGAATCTAATAAAGGGAGCCACCCCCTTAGGTGGAGCTTACCAAAAATAAAATAAATTAAAATTTTAAATTATAGATATGAGATTTCTACATATTATTAAAGTTTTTAATCAAATATCAAATATTAAAATCAATCATTGATGGAAATAAAAAACAATTAATAAAAAAATAAAATTATTTAATATTTATTCTTTTTATACTCTAAATTATTTTATATAAATTAAAAAATGTGTTTAAAATTGATTTTAATGAATTATTACGTGTTAAAAAAATATTTTATAACAAAAATATAATATAAAATAATAATAAAAAATATAAATAAAAACAAGTGACGCAAGCGTCGAGTTCCTGCCGAGAGGTAAAAGGCATGTAGCTATGAGTTAGAAAAAGTTTTTAGATAGTAGATAGGAATTTAAATGTATTTAAAATAGCTAGAAAAGTTTGAAGCAATTTTTATGGTGCATGGGCAACGTGGTCCATAGGGACATGTGAACAGGTAACACGTGTGGATGGATGGATGGAAAATTTTATTTATGGGTATCATGTATACATGGACTTTTTTATAGATATACCAGTGAATACTTGTTTTTTTGTGTGTGTGAATGTAGACATTTGTGAGAAGGAAGGTTCTTTATGATCTTAATTAGGAAGCAAGAATGCATTATTAATTTGTAATAATTATTGAATGCAAACAATGAGAAACATTTGTAATAATGCTTGAGACATATATGCATACATGTATCCACGTGAACACAATGCATAGAAGAGTAAGATGCATAGTCGGCATTTGAACGAGTCTTAAAGCGGGAGGAGACTCAGCTCGAATTTACAGTATTAAAATTATGTTTAGTGTACTGTTGTAAAACACATGCTATGTTAATTAATACAATTTAGTTATTTTAGTTTATCATATCACAATATGCAAGTGCTAATAGAAACAGTAGTGTAAGGTGGAAGATTGATAGGGGTAGCTCATTTGAGTATGAACTTTTGTAAGATTAATCAATGTTTTTTTTAATGTAGTATGAAGGTTAGTATTATATAAAGCTATTGATTTTATTTTAAATAAGATTTAAATCCTGTCTATGTAATATAATAAGATATTTTTGTGTGTAGAACAATGCAATTATATTACAATAAATTGTTAGATGAATGACTAGAAAGCTATTGATTTTATTATAAATAAGATTATAATGTTGTTTATGTTATATGAATAAAAATTTGTGTTTATATAATAAACAATAAGTAGTTTGCAAAAATATATTAAAGAACCTTACTACCTAAGATTAAATTTGTGTATATATAAAATGAAATGCAATAATTTAACTTATTGAAATGTAATAAGTGGAATAAATATTACGATAAATTCTTAGATGAAACAGTACAAAGGTATTGATTTTATTTATAAATTATATTTGAATGTTGTTAATGTAATACGAATGAATATTTTTTTGTGTATATATTTTAAACAAAAAATAATTTGAAAAGATATAAAGAATCTTATTAGGTAAGATAAAATGTAGGTACAGTAAAATAATTTACATGTTTGTAGCACTTTGCATCCAAATTATTGAGAGAGAAACATTTGTAACAATGCTTGAAGCATTTAAGTATAGATGGATGCATGTATACATGTATCGACGTGCACATAATGCATAGAAGAGTGAAAAGCATCCTTGGCACTCGAGCAAGCCTGAAAGCGTGATGAGACTGAAGTTGCATTTGCAGTATTAAATGAAAGAAAACAAGAGAAATAAACTAGTTAGTATGAATGCATATATGAAAGGAAAGCATTAAAATATGGATCCATGTAAAGACATATGCATGCACGGATGTGTACATGTGTCCATGTAAGTTGGTATGTTAAGAAGAATCTATATATGCCTGCGTCCATAAAGTTAGAAATGTTAGCAACAATTTGCATCTTAAACAAGAACAAAAAAAACATTATTGTCTGAAACAAAGCAGCAATACATTAGTGTTTGTGGAACAAGTGTATAAAGTATATCTAACAATGCATTTGGATGCATGGAAACATGTAAATATTTGTGAAATCTGAATATACATTATAGCCTTTGAGGAATTGTCATATGTGCTTTTAGGAATCTGTAAGAAACAGGATTTAGAAAAGATGGTTTGAAAAGAACTCTTGAATACAACTGTATTTTAACAATGAGACTCAATTTGCATTTGCAGTATTAAACGAAAGAAAACAGGGAAAATTAATTATTTATTAGCAATCCATATATCGAAGGAATGCATAAATGTATGGATGAAGGAAAACATTTATGCATCCATCTATGTGTACATGTGTCCATGTAAGTTGGTAAGTAAACAAGAATCTATAAATGCCTATGTGCACAAAGCTAGGAAATGTCAGAAACAATTTGCATTTGAAAGATATGAAAAAACATCTATGATCGAAACAAAAGAATAATACATTATTGTTTTTTGACGAAGTGTATTACAGATATCCAATGATGCATTTGAATGCATGGATACATGTATATATTTATGAAATATGATTATACATTTTAGCTTGCAAGAAACTGTGATAGTTATTTTTAAAGCCCTCAGTGTTTAATTGCATAACCTTGATATTTTCTTCATTTTTTCCTTTGGTATGGTGTGAATTTTGTTCTAATGGATGAAGGTATATTTGAGCTATAGATAGATAAAGATATGTAAGGGTGGTAAAGAAGAATGAGCGATGTAAGTGGAACAAAGAGAAGGAATTGAGAGAATGATGAGATGCAAATAAGGTATATGAATGCCTTATGGAAAGTATTAGATATGGGAAGCAAGGATATTTGAAATTGGATGTGAGAATGAATTGAGTGTAAATGATATGAATTTATCATTTTTGAGTTTAACGCTTAAAATTAAATGCAAGATATACAAATTTGAATGAGTGAGCTGGATTGAGAGAAAAAAGGAATGCAAGTCATTAGTGTGATGCAAGAGAAGCATATAAATGGATTTTGAAATGTATTTGATTTGAGAAGAAACGATGTGGATGGGTGGAAATGGAAATGAGTGGATTCAATAGGGTATGAAGTGAACTTTTGTTCCAAGAAAGGGTGGAATAATGTCTATTTTGTTATTGGTTATGCTTTTTAAAATCATCATAGGGCTTAGTGTCTCAATACAAATACAAAAGAAAGACTGATGTCCCATTTCTCAGTCTCCTTCGGACTAAACAAAGTTCCAAGATCCTTGAGCTTCCTCGAAATGTGACAAGAGAAGAATAGATATAAAAATATAATGATATTTAAGGATACAAGAGTCAAAAGAGAAACACCAATGAATACTAGTACCTTTACATGGGTGCATGTTTACATTTGCAGTAACAAATTTCCTTTATGATCTTATCCAGGAAGCAAAAATGTATTATTATTTTGTTTCAAGTATTGAATGCAAATAATCTTAAACATTTGTAACAATGCTTGAGGCATCTATGTATACATGCATGCATGTATACATGTATCCATGTGCACACAATGCAAATAAGAGTGAAAAGCATAAATGACATGTGAATGAGAAATTTGAATGGAAAACACTAAAATCAAGTAGAAATACAAATCTGTCAAAGCACATTGAGGCTCAAGTAGCATTTGCAGTAGTAGGCGAAAGGAAGACAGGGAAAACAAACTATATATCAGCAATGCATATATCAAAGGAATGCATAAATATATGGAGCCATGTAAACATTTATGTATGCATGGATGTATAGATGTGTCCATGTAATTTGGTACATAAAGAACAATCTATAAATGCATGTGTGCATAAAGCGAGAAATGTCAGGAACAATTTGCATTTGAAACATATACAATATTGTTTTTTGAACAAGTGTATAAAGGATACCTAATGATGCATTTGAATGCATGGAAACATGTAAATATTTGTTAAATCTGATTACACATTATAAGCTTGAAGAAACTGTTATACGTGTTTTTAGGGATCTGTAATAAACAAAGTATAGAAAACACATTTTGAAAATAACTCTAGAATACAACTCTATGTTATGAGTGTTATTTTTGAAGCCCTCAGTGTTTATTTGCATAACCTTGATATTTTCTTCATCTTTTTCTTTGTTTGGTATGGTGTGAATTTTGTTGTGATGGATGAAGGTATATTTGAGGTGTAGATAGATAAAGATATGTGAGTGTTAAAAAGAAAAATGAGTTATGCGAGTGGAACAAACAGAGTGAATTGAGAGAATGGTGAGATGCAAATAAGGTGTATGAATAAGTTATGAAAAGTATTTGACATGGGAGGAAAGGATATGGGATGGTGGATATGAGAATGAATGGGAATGTAAATGGTATGAATTTATCATTCGTAAGTTATATGCTTATAGTTAAATGCAAGAAATGAAAATTTGAATGAGAGAGGTGGATTTAATGAAAAAAGGAATGCAACACATTAGTATGATGCAACACAAGCAAATAAATGGATTTTGAAATGTATTTGATTTGAGAAGAAAGGATGTGCAAGGGTGGAAATGGAAATGAATGGAATCAATAGGGTATGAAGTGATTATTTCTTGCAACAAGGGGTGGAAGAATGTCTAGTTTGGTATTGGTTATGCTTTTAAAAATCATCATAGGGCTCAGTCTGTCAATATAGACAGAAAAAAGACCCATGTTGCATTTCTCACTCTCCTTCGTACTAAACAAGGTACTGAGATCCCTAAGCTTCCTCGAAATGCGACAATAGAAGAGTGGATATAAAAAATATAATGATATTTATGGATATAAGAGTCAAAACAGAAGACAAAGTGGAAGTTGTTATGCATATACTATGAGAAAAAATAAATATGGAAGGTCATAAAACTGAGAACATGCAAATGCTGATGTAGTGGAGAACATTAAATACATGGAGAGAGAAACACGTAGAGCTATTCACAGATATATGCATGGATGCATCAACAAGCACATGTATACATAGAAAACATAAGTATGTGGAGAGATGGAGATATGAACATATGTATACATGGATGTATGCATATTTGCATATAGGTACAAATGCATATGGTACATGGAAGGATGTATTCATATACACATGTAAATATGGATGAAGGCATATATGCATATATGCATGTATGGACAATATGCATAAATGTATGTCAACATATAACTTTTAATTTTGTTATATTGGAAAACTAGCACTATTCTGGTAAATCAATATTGGAAAATTAGCATTTTGATGTTTCTATTTATCAGAATAGCTTTATAAATTATTCTTGTTATTGAAAATCAGTGAAATGCGATCGCATAGATTGATTAAATAAATTTAAGCAAAGGCATAGTTTATAAAACTGGCGAGTAGAGATACGTAATCCATGAGTGCAAATTAAATGCATTGAAATATCAGGAAAATGCGAACACATGGAGAGGTCAAAATAATTGAAGCAAGTGCATTAAATGGCATGTGGCTGGTGGGGAGGGCGCTGGAATTGCTTGGCGGCCATGGGTGACTAGGATACTTTGGCCATTAGGGGCCATTTGGCCGAAGACAAAGACAAATACATGGGTGCATGAGTCCATACATGCATATATACATGTATCCATCCAAAATATCGATAGATACATATGTAGATGGATGTGTGTACGCAATTCATAGGTGCATGTATGCATAAATCAATGTATACATGCACCCATAGATACAGTCATACATATATAGACAGATACATGCAGAGATGGCAAGATGTGCATAAATTGATATATGCATGGCTGCATCTATGGATACATAGATACATAATGAAATGGAGAAAAAGACACATTTATATATGCATTTATTTTGGGAGTTTGATTCTGAATCCATATGCATACTTTGAATAAAACTAGTGGCTGAAGGTACATAATTCATTCAGACAAAATTAATGCTTTGAATGGCATCTGACTAAAGGAGAGACTGTTTGGATTGCTAATCAGTCTTTGAATATATAACAATTAAAAGAGATAAGTAAGTATAAGTATCCTTGGCGACATTTAACATTTAGACCTTTCAATCAAAGTCAATCAACAAAGTAGCAGTCAGACCTAAAGAAAGTTCAAGGACTATGCCGATAGAAAACCATATTTTGGACAATGGCTAGACAATCTGTTGAAATTGCTTTAGAAACTTTGAAGCAAATGCATTTTTGCTTCTGTTTACTTTCACTGTACATCTTAAATGGAAGTCGGGTTTTGCATTGGGGCAATGTATTTGTATACTTTGATTGTAAAATCATAGTTTAGATCATTTTAAGTGTTATCCATTCGAATCTTTCCTTGAAATACGAAGTATTCATCTGAGTCTTGGAGGCAATGCACATCTGTCCTATAAAGAGAGCTTTGGAACCAATGAGCTGCCATATATACATGGGTGCATGAGTCCATAGATGCATATATACATGTATCCATGCAAGTTATCGATAGATGCATAAATACATGGATGTGTGTATGCAATTCATAGGTACATATATACATAAATCGAGGTATACATGTACCCATAGATACAACCATACATATATAGACAAATGTATAAAGAGATGACAAGATATATGCATAAATCGATATATGCATGATTGCATCTATGGATACATAGATACATTATGAAATGAAGAAAAAGACACATTTATATATGCATTTATTTTGAGAGTTTGATTCTGAATCCATATGCATACTTTGATTAAAACTAGTGGCTGCAAGTACATAATTCATTGATACAAAATTAATGCATTGAATTGCACCTGACTAAAGGGGAGGCTGTTTGGATTGCTAATTAGTCTTTGAATATATAACAATTAAAAGAGATAAATAAGTATAATTATCCTTGGGAACATTTCACATTGTGACCTTTCAATCAAAATGAATTAACAAAGTAGCAGTCAGACCTAAAGAAGGTTCAAGGACTATGCTGATAGAAAACCATATTTTGGACAACGGCTAGACAATCTGTTGAAATTGCTTTTAAAAACTTTGAAGCAAATGCATTTTTCGTTGTGTTTATTTTCATTGTACATGTTAAATGGAAGTTGGGTTTCGCATTGCTGCAATGCATTTGGATACTTTGATTATAAAATCATAGTTTAGATCATTTTTAGTGTTATCCAATTGAATCTTTCCTTGAAATACCAAGGATTCATCTGAGTCTTGGAGGCAATGCACAACTGTGCTATAAAGAGAGCTTTGGAACCAATGAGCAAGTGAAGGACAATTTTTTTTAGCTGGCATTGCCAATTTCACTGTGTGCTTTATACCTCTAAAGTTAGAGAAAACTGACGAAAGAAACTATTTATTGCCTCAAGTAACTCGTTTCTGCTTCTGGACAATGTAATTATTGTCCTCATAGGCACACATGCAAAGTATGGAACCATATAGAAAGCAAGTGAACTCTTTAATAATCCCATGAAACATAGTCTTTGTATGCATTCATGTATACAGGTTTGCATGTATATATGTGTACATGTAATTATGTATATATGTTAGACAGTATGTATTTGTGCATAGGTGCATAAGGATGGTATGTATCTTTAGATTTTAGATTGCATAGGTAACATGTAGTTCATAGTCATCTAGTTAGAGTAATATGATCACTTTGTGCATATTGGTATTTAATTCTGGAAGTTGATGTTTCTAAAGTTGTTTTTTTTAATTTGGAAAGTGGTATTTAGCTATTCTCTTGATTGTGTTTCAAAGTCAATGCATTAAACAGAATGTGGATTTATCATGTAATATAGATTTAAGTGACTAGAGATGCATTGTGATTACTTCGAGCGTTTCATTTTTTGTTATTCTGCAGATCTGTGTAGTCACAGGAGATGTTGTTGTTGTAGAGTCAAGACCTGGAACCGAGCTACTTGATACATGTATCCATAGATACATGGATGTGGACATCTATCATGGTATCCATAGATGCGTAGATACATGTATCTATGGATAGATGTATTCATAGATACATTGACACATATATGGATAGATGCCTGTATACATTTGGACATATAAACACAGATACATATATGCATGGATGCATGTATAGGTAGAAGAATACATAGAAACATAGTTGCATGGATAGATAGATAGATGCATAGCTGGATACATAAATGCTTAAATATACATGTATGGAAATATCCATGGATTGCATATGAAGTTGCATAGATACATATATCCATGCCTGCATGTATACATAGATGCATGTATTACAATACACATGGATGCATGTACACGTGTATCTCTGGGCAAGATGCATGGTTGCATGCGAGGCTTGTAAAGTTTGTATATTTTTTATTACTACAAAATGGTCTCATAAAGAGAGGTTTGGAATGAAAATTATGTCAACATGTGTGATAATGAGAGATTTTTCCTTGAACCTTGTTATATATTCAAAGAGTAACTAGCAATGCAAATAGCGTTCCCTCTAGTCAGATGCCATTCAATGCATTGGGTTTGTATCAGTGGATTATGTACCTTCAGCCACTAGTTTGAATCAAAGTATGCATATGGATTCAGAATCAAAAGCTCTTTCCTATAAACCCATTTTTAATTTGTGTATGCATTTGCCCAGAATGCTTTTACCCAACAGCATTGACCAATCACATTTCGCCATTTAACATATTACTTATTTTTTTGTATAGTTTGAATCTGGAGAGCTATTTTATATATTGGAAAATTAGCATTTATCTATTTTTCTATTCATCCGAGTAGCTTTATAAATCATTTTCGTTTTACAAATTCGGGAAAATGCAAACGCATAAATTGATTAAATAAATTTAAGCAAAGGCATAGTTTAAAAGTTGGCAGCTAGAGGTACATAATCCATGAATGCAGATAAAATGCATTAAAATACCAGGAAAATGTGAGCACAATGCATGAATGCAAATTAAATGCATTAAATGACATCTGGCTGGAGGTGAACGCGCTGGAGTGGCTTGGTGACCATGGATGGACAGGGTACTTTGGTCATTTAATATAGAGTTAAGCCACTTGCTATGCATCTTTATTACTTTGTGTGTGTTGTTTTTTGTGTTCTGTAAGCCTGTGTTCTCAAAACCTAGATTGTGCAATTGCTTTGAGCTTTTTTGCTATGATGAAAGCATACAGGATAAAGGAATTTTGTGAACTACAATAGTTAAAGTGCTCATAGGCACATATGCAAAATATGGAAACATATACAAGGGAAGCGAATTGTTCAAAAAAACTCCTCAAAGAAATGTGGTCCCATGGAATGCAATAAGTGTTCACAATGGACACTTTAGTTTTTGAAGACTTTAGTTTTTGCATGTTAACTTTGTCAGATAATGCAATTTGGCATGAACAAAGTTGAAGCCATAACATGAACAATAGAACTATTCAACACTGAACTCTATGCTTGTAATAATTATTGGAAAAGTTGTAAATGCCATAGATGAAATAATATGAATAAAATTCTAGTTTCTGGTTTTCTTGAAATGCAATGGAAAAACTGCTATAAAGGCATAAGAGAAGATTGTGTAACATATTGCCATTCCTGTATCTAATTTCTTTGAACACGAATGCTTTACACATTTGATTGCAATAGTAACATGTCTATGAAAATGGGACAATAGAGATCATAATTCAACAGTTTTTAGTGTGAGTTTATATGTATCCTGATACATATAAGCTCGATCTGGAATTTATGAAAACAACTGCTATGTACAGTGGAAGAGCTAATTAGTGTTACTATATGCGATATCCATATAACATAATAAATTGATACAAGGCTAGAGTAGCGCATCCATAAATACATGGACGCATGTATACGCAGTTGCATACAGGGATACGTAGAAGCTTAGATGAATACATGTATACATGAATATGTGCATATGTGCATATGGACATAGAGGCATATATACATGTAAATATGCATATATGCAGCGAAAGCAACATATGGATTTGTGTATACAGGAGTGTACTCTATACATTAGAATGCATGATGGAAAAGTGACTATAAAGTACAATGCATAAAAGCAGGGGCGAGACTTGGTTGCATTAACAACATAAAATGAAAAAATCCAGAGGAAAATAACCATTTATTGTCTCAAGTAACTTGTTAATGGGTCTAGAGTGTGCAACCATAACAACTTCCAGTTGGTCACCATAAAGTCTTGAAAACGTAAGAATCAGAAAGCAAATATTGGAAAAGCTAGGAAGAACATAATGCAAAAGGGAACATTTAAACTATATAGTTTGAATGGCATTATGCATGGAGAGGTAATAATTATTGAACATATATGTCAAACATACATAGAGAACCATTGTCTTCATAGGTGCAAAAACAAAATTAGAGTTTCAGATGTCCATATTCGAGAAGCCTTTAACATAGTAACCTATAGAAGTGTCTAAATGTATAATAGCAATAGAGTTTTTTAAAACCAAAGATGTCTTTAACATGTGAAAACCAGTGAAATGTCGTGGAGCATGGAAAGGAAAAAAGTAAAAGTCTGAACAATGTAAATCTGTGCTCTTGTATTGCTAGTTTCCTGTAAAGCCAACAAAATGCTATGTAGTTTGTATGGATAGTGATTTGAGGTGCTGGTTCAGAAGAGAAAAAGTTTACATATGAATGACTTTATTACCTTCTAGTGATGTTTCCTGTCTATTTTTCAATGCAAATGGCTTCAACAATGGCATTGTTTTGGTCAAGGCTAAAATGTCCTTCAGCACTGAAGTCCCGTAGGATGAATATCACTGCTGACTTGTCCTTGATATAGTCTTCATAGCTAAGCCTTTGCAGTGTGGGCAATAGACGGTGCATGGTGACCTGGTCAATTGAAGACTGAATTGTTTGATTGTCATAAGTTGTTATGGTAGTTTTAAGTTGTAAACAGAATGTATAATTGACTTGCTGGTTGCACTGTTTACAGTGAGCAGTTTTTTCTTGGAGTGTGCCATAAGCAGCGAATTTGAATTTGCATTTTGGACAGCATGCATGAAATGGATTGGAAAATGCATTTGCTGCTTTTAGAGTACCAGAAACCTATAGAATATGGTTCAAAGTTGTTAGAGGAGACAAAAATACAAGTTTGGATTCACTAGTTTTTTTAAAAAAGAATGTTGTTACCTTGAAAGTTGAATGTAGTAGGCTGTTGAGTTTTTCCAAGCTTCTTTTGTCATTCAAGGTACAGATGAATGTTGATCGACATGTGTGGAATGTGTTCTTCTGATATGCTTTTCTTACAACATTCTTGAAAAGCATTGCAGGTGTTTTATTTGTATGCAACTGGTCTTCGAGTGCAAAGTATTTTTGCTCATATGTTGACCATAATAGCAGCTGCAATTGAATGAGAGAATTAGATTTTGTTACAGAAATTGTTATAGAGACCACTGTATAACATTAAAAGGTTGAAACTAAAAGAAGAGGTAAAAGTTCTGTAGACCGAAATACCTGTGCTCTGTCTATGTCAGTGTGGTCATCTTTGATGTCAATTGCAAATTGGGTACCCATTTTCCTGGCACCAACTACTAGCGCAGCTATTGTGCCAGCTGGGTACTCATTTACAGTTGTTAGCAATTGGTTGATAGTCGTGCTTGGAATGAATTTGTACTCTTGACAGAGGTGGGGGATGTTTTCAATGGTGCTTATGTCTGTTAAGATCAAAATGCAATCACAGTCACCTCTGTCATAATCTGTCCTAGGTGCAACTTGGAAATCTGAGATTGAAATAGCTGATCCCGAGACTATTTTAGGCTCATGTTGATAGACAAGGTTTCCACTAACATTTAATGTGATTGTCATTTCTGCTTTGTGATCTGTCAGATCAGCACGTAGCATTTCCCGTGTTTTGTTGGCCTTATCCAATGTTGCTTTGTAGACAACAAGGACATCACCTTGGAAGGTGTCTCCAGCTCTTTTTGCATTTAGCTGTTCGATTGAAACGATCTTAGGTTTCTTGACTCTTGTCCTAGAAGGAACAAGGATAATGTCAATTGAATGCTAATTTAATATTAGCAAGCTGGGCAAATGGCGATACAATGAAGAACCAAGTACTTTATCATTGTGCCGACTCTTCTTGTGCAATTTGCACCTGTTTTGCTTGTCTTTTTGACACATCTTTTGGTGTCCTGCAAAGAATTGGAACAATGTTATTCGAATATTTGTGATTTGGGTGAATGAGTATGAAGGAATAATACTATGAGCACTTTACCGTTGTGCTGATTCTTCTTGTGTAGTTTGTATTTGCTTTGACTATCTTTTAGTTTCATCCATAGATCTCTTGCAAATAATGGATATAGCATTGGAAAAGACATTGCAATGCATAAAGGTGATATAAGGCTATAAGTTCTATAAAGTTGAATTTTTCTATTGGGCAACATGCAATTCTAGGAAAATTGGATTGTGATCAGTCCAATATGCTTCTGATATATAGATAGAGCATATATTTGTCGTCGTGTTGGACCAAATGTGATCAATGACTGCGTTGCCAATGTTGTGTTGTTGGTTTAACATAAATTGTATATTGTTCTGCTGCATATAACTGTGGAGCATTTTTTTGCTTATGCTTTCTAAAGACATGTCGACATTAAAAATGCCTAAAATGTACAACATGTTTTTTGAATTTGTGGATCCAATAATTATTTGCAAGATTGCGATTACTTCATCTATGGCACTTGCAGGTCTTGCATAAATATTACAAACATTGAGTTCATTGCTAGATAGCATTACTGTTGATGTGATGGCTTCAATATTTGAGGTTTCATGTTGTGTTGTTTTTGACAAGAGTAAATGTTTCTTGGTTAAAGTTGCTATGCCATGTATGTTATGTACAGAGAAGATATCAAAATACTGTAGCAAGGTATTTAGCTCGAAGGGATGCATATGTGTTTCTTGGAGACATAAGATATCAGATTGCATTATGCGATAGTCATTGACAATGTCTTCTGCATGTGCTTTTAAGCTACGAGTGTTCAATGTACATAGGAGCAAATGTGATTTGTTTTTTGAACATGTGTTTAGATTATCAAGTTGCCATTGTGCACATGTCTGAAGACGAGACATTTCTAGTTGTATTTTGTCTTTAACTTTGAAGTTTTTTGTAGTTAAAGGTTGTAACAGAAATAATGATTCTACTAATTTTGTTCGTGACAGAGCTGTATAGGTTAGTCCATGTTGTCTAATGCCTGTGGGATCAAAAGCCAAGGCCTCCATTGTTAATCCTTGGGATCGATGTATGGTTCGTGCACATGCTACTTGTACTGGGAATTGTTTTCTAGTTGTAATTTTCTTGTTTATTGCTATTTTCTGGATTGGCCTAGCAATGCGTTGTATAGGCACCCAGTCTTTGTCAATGATAGTAGAATAGCAGTGTGCTAGTTTTGTGTGCTACTGATGTCCAATTGATGGGTCATTAAATTTAATCCAGACAATATCAATATTGTTTTGTGCTGTATATGCTTTAAAAATTCCATCTAAACCGTTGACAAGGCCATCTTGAACATTGTAATTGCCTGCATAAAGCTCAACAAGAATGTTTGGTTTCAAGCATATTTGTGATGGGAGTGTCGTTGTGTGACTATACACTCTTATTGCATTAAGGTCCTCGTGAACTTCATCTATTGCATCTAGCACAATCATTTGGGTTGGAATGATTGATAACATTTTGTTGTTATGTGATTGAACGTCTATTCTCCTATAGAAAAGGTGTGGAAGCAATGGATCTAATGGTACAGGATGAAAGCAAATTTTGTTGATATAGTCTATGTCATGAGTTATTTGAATGCCTACTCGTAGTCTATTAAGGATTGAAATAAATATTTCATCTTTTTGTCTCATGGTAGTCACCAATGAATAGCATTTTATGTGGTCTTTCTAGAAACTATAAGGAATTAATTCAATTGGAGTAGGCCTATTTTCAAAAACCACAGAGTCAAGGACAGGTTGTGCCTGGTAAAGGTCACCACAAAATATGGTATCAAGGTTTCCAAAGTATGCTGTAGGAATTTGCATTATGTCTCGTAGTCTTCTATCAATATACCGTAGAATTGTTGAGCCAACTAATGATATCTTGTCTATAAGAAGTATGCGCAATTGATCATAGTGCTTTGACATAGTGTCAAGCACTTCAGTGCTCAGAGGCAGGAATTCTGATGTATTAAAAGGTATGTGAAATGCTGAATGTAATGTGAATCCCCCTATGTTATATGCTGCTTTACCTGTATATGAAGTTAATAAGCCCTTGGGTTTGTCTGGATTATTGTCAACAGAATTGCTATACATGCGAATGAGAGCTTGGTAGATGGCTTTTGCTGTAAAAGTCTTTCCTGTTCCAACTCCCCCAGTCAAAAACAAGTGCAATGGCTTTTGTGGATTTTTCATCTTTTTTATGAGAACATCCTTAACAATTGCTTGTTGTTCTTTATTTAACATTCATCTTAACTTGTAGTATTCATTGTTATCTATAATCTGTGGGTGCTTTGTAATTTCAAATCCATTGGAGTACGTGGTATTTGGGTTAGAATGACCTATGTTTGGAAGGTCTGTTTGAATGTCATATAGTTCTTTCTGGGAAAGCCTTTGCTTGCATTGGCAGGTCAATGAGCTTTTCATCTTCAAGAGACTGAAGATCATTTATAGCTTTGTCAATGTCACCCCATGCGGAGTTTGTGCTGTGGATGAACTTTGCACTGTTTGTTTGAATGGTTTGTCCATGGTACATGTATGCATGTTCCCAAGAGTCAAAGTTTTGTTTGAGTGTATGCTCATTAATGGTAAATGGAACATAGAGAACCAATTGCTCTCTACAATGATTCTCTATATCAAAGTGTTTGTTGAAATTGATAAACCGTATCACATTGGGTTTGGCCTTTGGTTCAATTGTAGCACCGCATTTGTTGTATCTTGAAACAAATTCTGCAAGACATATGTCCACCAGTGTCAGGGGATGTTTTAAATAGTAGTCTATAATAGATTTCGCAAGAACATTTTCTGATTCATCTGGCTCATTGCTCAATTGTTTAACAGATTTGAGTATAAATGTGCGATCATTGTCAGATCGTGTATCAATGAATATACATTTTCTTGAACTTAATTTAATGGCAATGACAGAACAATATGTGTAGCTTGTTGTGATGACATTTGTTGCAAGTTAAGCATGGCATTTCCAAGTTTACTTACCATTCGTATTGCATCAATATTGTCTTGCTTGTGGTCTGTACGTATCCTTTTGAATGCATATGTCATTGACTTGTCTACTTTTGCAATATATGAGCTACAGTACATAGCAGCAGCATATGCATTCAAGACAAATTGTGCATCTGTATTAGCCTTCCAAAGATCTGGAATTTTCCTTGAAAAACTATTGTTCCATATTTGTGATGGTTTTCTTTGTAAGAAAAGCGTAGGCCTGTTTAATGTTGAGCTCAAAGCTTCAATGTATTCATTGTCAGTTAAGTTCAATTCTTTTAAGAACATTTGAAAAGTGAATGTTTCGTCATAGTTTGCTTTTTGGAGTTTTGAAAAGATGTCAGTGGCATTTGCAGTTATCGCTTCAGTCTTTTGGAGTATTGGTAAAAGTATAGTTGACTTTTGCATTGGTGGGAAAGGAAAATTGTACCTACAAAGTTGTTTTCTTGATCTCTTGCATTTCTTTGTATGATGGTGTTTGTGTAGCATTGCCAAAGGAAGTTCCAAATTTTCAGTGTCGCAAGTAATATACTTATCAACAAAAGCTATGATGTCCGTGTTGTTATTTTCTGTGTAGATCGGTGCATTTTTAACCCATATGAGAAAATGATCATGTTCGTTTCCTCGATTTTGGAACTCAGTGACTGAGAAGTAATCAATGACATTTCCAAAGAAAGAGTCATCTGTAAGTATCAATTTTTTTATTGCATTGATTCTATGTTTATAGTAACGTGCACAAGTTATAGGATCTTTTTTGATTAGTTCAAATTTGTCAACGTGTGTTGGCTGATTAGATTCTTGACGGTTTTGTGCTGATTGGTGTAGATTGTGCAGCTCTTGTAATGTTTGAATTAGTGGATCCCAATTTTGCTCAGCACTAGAGAAAGTGATGAAAAATGTCGGTGGTCCTAGTTGTCGAATCATAGCAAATACATTTTTCTTAAGTTGTTGTGAATAGTCTGGAGAGATTCTTATTCTTTTGAAATCAACATATCCAATATCTAATTTAAGAATTTTTTCTAGGTTTGGTTTGTGTTTAACGTCTTTCGCAAATAGCTTTCGCCCTTTTAACTGGCCCTTGCAGATTCTTATTGTCATTGTAGACAATACTTGTTGTATTAGTACCTTTATAGCTTTGAAAAAAATGTTTGTTGTATGATATGCAAATTGTCTTTGTGACTATAAGAGCTCCCAGCGTACTATTTTCTGATACGTAAAGTTTTTTACAATGTCATTATCACGTGGTTTGCCAAAGAATAAAGTTGGGAAATTCATTTCTTCAGCATAGATGTCCTTAAATATTCCAATTGGATACTTGTGCTCTGCAGGTGCAATTTCAATAATCTTGTCTTCCATGTTATGGATACTTCTAGACTCAGTGAATCCATGTATCAATGTTTCTGATGGGTTTTCATTTTCCATTTCACTGTCCGATTCTGTTTCACTTGTATTTTGTGGACTATTGTCTTCGTTTTCTTTAGTGCATTGGAGAACTTCTTGCCAATCTTGGTTTATGTGGACTTCGTGCATTTTGTATAATGGTGTCCTTGTTAATTGAGTCAAAGCTTGCATGATGACATTTGGGCGCACCATGCCTTTTTGAAATGCATTTTTGTATTTTAAGCGTCTTTTCAATGAAACAGCAATTGTTTGTGTGTTGTTAATTGATTGTGGCAATGCTCTTTGTACAATGTTCATGTCAACAGGGACATTTATAATAGAACCTGTTAGGCCTATTTGAGACCTTTTGAACCCTAGTTCCCAAATCTGTGCAAATGCAATTCTAAGTGAGACAAGTCGTTCTTCTAGATGAGTTAAATTTTGCACATAGCACAATGGTCTATTAGTTCTTATTTTCTGTGGCGTAGCATACTTTGGAATAGTGGACTGTTTCAATGCAAAGTAGCATACATGACATATGAAATCTGTGAATGGTAAGGAATCTGATTGTAGTAGCTTACAGTATAATTGTTTTTGTTTCTCTTTGAATATTCTGATGTCCTTGTTCAAACAGAGCACTTGGAAAATTGCACATGGGTATTTTGGTGTATCTTGTATTGCTGTTATATAAATTTCTATTGGTGTCAATGTTTTTTTTTTCTTTGGACTGCTAGGTACACTTTCTTTTTGTTTTTTTTGTCTAATCAAGTTTTTCAGGTGATTAAGTCTTATTGTTGATTTATGTTTAAAATTGTTTGCTATGACAAATGGTATCAAATTTTCCTTGTTTTTAGGCAAAGCATGTGACTTGGTCAAGTAAGTATTTTTGTATTGTGGACGATTTCTGATCAACTTTTTTAGTTGGAGTAAGCTTGTTGAGCATTGGCGAGTTAGATTTTGGGCTTCGATTCTTAGAAGCGGCTCAAAATGTCCAGCCAGAGGGGTTGTATCATGGAATAGTATAGAGACTGATTTTGTATATCCAGAATCATTGAAATCTAAGTACTTTCTTGATGTTGTCAATGACCAAAGGCTTATTTGTATTTTTAACTATTTGGATATCCAGTGAATGCAAAACAAGTCACCCCACAATCCACATTCGCTATGGGCGATGCATGGGCTTGCAGAAAACCGCATCTTGCGGAAGTATGTTTCTTGATCATGTACTTTGTGCAATGTATATAGAGTACTAGGATTTAGTTCATTGTTATATGATTTAATTGCTTCTTTGTCCTTTTTTTGAAAGCAAGCTAGGAAATAATCTATAGCTCCATTGCATAATTGAGTTGAGGTGTACTAGTTGTTAAGTAGCACTTGAAGCGAATCAAACAAACAATCACCAACATTGTATGCAAATGTGCTTAATCTACAAAGGCCTTCAGCTCTAAGGACATTGTCAATGTTTGACATTCGAGGATACTTTGTGCACAGTTTTTTAATTTCATGTGAACCTATGGGCTGTTTTGAAGTTACGTTTTGTGTTTCAATTTTTAACAATGGTTCAAAGTTTCCACTTAAAGAATTCATGTCATGAAATAGTATAGAGACTGATTCTTTGTAATCAGAACTATTGAACTGTAAGTACCTTCTTGCTGTTGTTCTTGACCAAAGGGATATTTGTATATTCAGCCATTTGGATATCTAGTGAATGCAAAATAGGTCACCCCACAATCCACTTTCTATGCAATCTGCTTGTGGC
>VDFB02000008.1:45204541-45288463 GCA_007258455.2 Sequoia sempervirens
TACCCAAAAATATGTAGATTCGGCTTTACATTGTCATTACGTAGGCCTATGGATAATTTCCAAGTCATTCTCTGAGGCCTTGAAAATTCAAGCATGTACACCTTAACGGCTATTTGAAGATTAGAGTCTACCACACTCCCAACACACTTTCTTGAAGCCTAGCATTAATGTGGTGACTAAGGAGTCACATTAGGCCCCTTATTGATTTCTCTTTTTGGTGGGGAAATTTTTTTTTGTTGTTTCTAGGTTTTATTTGCTATGAATCATTAGTGTGGTTTTTTTTTACAATGTTGTTGTCTTGGCTATTTTAATACTAAAAATATAATGTTTCCTTCATGACCTGCCTTAGATTTTCATGCCTTTGTGATATTTCTATTTATTTTCTTTAGGCAAGAACCCCTATAGAACCCTCAATTAAACTATTTATAAAATAAAAATAGTTACAACCTCCTGGCTCGCACTCACAAAAGGATATGAATATCACAGTGAAACTTTCCTGGGAATTGGACATTCCAACAGGTGACTAATATCTTTCTGTGGATGTTCATTTACTTGTCAAACCAGGGGACGTAGACTTTAAATGGCGCAGCAAAGTATATGCACTAGGAATTTGTTTTAGTCAAATCTTAGCAAAAAATACATACTGAAAAGAAATTCTATCTAAGCTACAGAATGGTAATGCAGAATTCTTTAACTCAACTATGCTTGATTAGAAAATCGGTGAACCTGTAATCAGCCACGATCAAGCACAAACCATGAACTGCCTTATACGTGAAATGGGCCAATGTGGGATGGACTTCTATGCTGCGTGTGAGCAAGGTAAGACCGAGTTTGCATAAAAACTTCAAAAAGATGAAAGCTAACCGGATATCGCTGGTAGAACATCTAACTATTTATCCATGATACTCTATCACTAAGGGCCCTTAGCAAGCATCTACCGACACACGATGCTGAACTCAACTTCATCGATCTTATCTATGAAGACAGACAAAATACATTGTCTTGTTGGTGTGAAAACTAACAACAAACTCTGCTTCTGGTCAAACAGATTATGTCTTTCATTATCATACTGATTCTTACATGATCTCTGCTACTCTGTTTCTATCTTACCTAAAAATCATCTATTACTCATTCTATTTCTCTTCTATCACTCTCTCACGCAGGAGGAGTATCTTATTCTTAAAATAAAAGAACAACTAACTAACCAACTTCATCAAAGAAAGACGTGGAAGTAAAGTATATCCCTGAATCAAGGAAAAAACTTCATAAATGAATTTATGTGTTCAACCCGATTCAGAGAGAATCTAGCACTCCATTCTCTCCAGATTGACTTTTCATTAAAAATCTTTCCAAATCAGTTTCGGTCAAAGAGTCTTTGGCGGAGCTTCCTCAAAGTCGTGCAAGAAATGGGCTTTACTGCAAGGCCGAGATCGGCTGCGCTTGACTCGATCATTCTTCAACAACCTGCAAAACAAAGGTAACAGACGCGCAAGAAGAGGCATATGGTACATACACGATATCTATTCATTAATCACACATTTCAAATCTGTTTCCACCATTTAAAAATCAGAGAATGACATATACCCAGCCATTTCTGGAGTCAACAGGGCAATAAATGCAACTGTCAACACAATAGGCTGCAGGAATATAAAAGTGTCATGGCAGATATCCCCATAAAAGGTTTCATCAAAGTTTAAACAGCCATGAAATAACAAAAATGAAATCATTTAAAAGTTTATCATATCATCAAATTATGAGCATATTTTAGGCTCATTACCTCCTACATTATTTACAAACCTAGACTAAAATGTTAGTGGCATTATAATGAGTTTGTACAAGTTTTTCTCTCATAAAATTTTGAAAATATATTTTATGTTCTTGTTTATAAAGATGTCTATTTGGACAGAACAATAATATGGTGTTAGTGTATCAAACATACTAAGCTTTAAGTTTAATATTGATCTTGGATTTAGCCCACTTGGATTCGACTACTGTTTTAGGTGTTTCAGGTTGTGGGTTCAACTCCTGATTTACCTGCGATGTGGATGAGGGTCCATTGCACATTGTTCAAGAGGTTATAGCCGACAAGAGTTAAGCTCTAGACCACTAGACTAAACTCTCGCTTCCTCTAGATATAAAAAAAAATACTACTTTTAAAGCCTTTATAAAGTCTACAAATCAAACATATAATTAAAAATAATATTAGATTTTTTGTAATTCTTTAATTTTATTTTCTATACTATTCCTCATTTTCTATAGGAACAGAAGACTATCATTTATGATTTAGAAACCATATCTATTTTAAAAACAATCTCAATAATGTGCTTCATATATCAAATGTACAAAATTATTGCAAAACATTAACATCATTCCATGCAAAGAGATATATAATTAACCACTTTACCTGAATCTTTAATAAACTCTAAAATTGAAATGGAATTGAAAATGACAAACCTTTTACATAAATACAACTATACACCAAAGCAATCCTTATAGAATCACTCCATGAATATTTCCCCTAGATTTCTATAACTAATTTCCCTTCCCTTTCACAATCATAAATGCCTCTATGTGTCGCCTCTTGTATAATAATAGTGACAATTGAAATGGAGGAGGGAAAACCCTTTACACAAAGCCAATTAATCTAATTAGGACCCACAGCATAAGCCACTCATCAACCCTTCATGTCTAAAAATTGTACTTCATGTCCCAAATACACAATCACACGAAAGGTTGTACATGGATAACACTCCAACACCAATATGTCCTAACAAAAACCCCATAGGTGTTGATTCTCAATTCTCGTCCATATAATTAAATGGATTTTTGAAAGTTGGAAAAAAGACATCTTGGACATTTCAAATGCGATTGGAATTAGCCAATAACACCATAGCATTGGGTATTTGAAGTTTACACCCTCTACGACTATTGATTTGTGTTGAATTTCCATATTGAGTTTCTGTCTACATAAATAAAAGAACTACTTACATATAAATGATAATCTTCAGTACCCATAACCAAAAAGTGGGGGGTAAAACAGTAGTAAATCAAAACTAGATATCCCTAGGTGTTGAGTTACACAATGAATCATAACAAAACCATAGGTATAACACAACCTTGTCCTTTGTTAAAACATAAAGCCCATGCATAAAGTGTAAATAACATTTAAAATTATATGGTCTTGTCAAAAGCATTGTGTGTCTAGAAAGCATTCAATATGACCATATCTAGTCTCATGCTTTGAAGATTAGTTTTGATTTCATCACTTAATTATTTAAAAGAATGTTGTTTTTAATCCCCTATGTATAGAAAATTAACGGTAAAGGGGAAACAACTATAGATCGAAACCAATAATATCCCCACAATGTTGAATTACATAATGAATAAAAAATAGTAAACCTCTACTTATAAGCTACTTCATCCTCTGTTAAAAACTTAAAACAAAACGTTCATACATAAAGCATACACATTCTTCTAAACTATATTATTTTGGCAGACGCATGGGTTCCAAGAAAGCATTGAAGCTAAATACATTAAGTCTCCCGCTTTGAAGATTGAATATAATACGACAACATAATCATTTATATCAGGGAAATTTGTTTTATCCTCACATATAGAGAAGGCGAATAATGAGGGAAAAAACAGTTATGGATCAAAACCAAAAATTATTTGCAAGTTTTGATTTAAACAATGAATTAGAAATAGAAAATCCATGGCTATAAAACTCATCTCTTGTTAGAACATGATGCCCATACATAATTAAGAAAAGCATGAATACCATCCCAAGATATATCATTTTGATAGAAGCACGATTGTCAAGAAATTTTTTCATGAGAATAAATCCAAGTATCCAGCTATGAACATTAATTTTCATACCACCAACATTTAGAAATGTTGGAACACTATTATTTGGGAAAATATGATACTATATCAAGCCTAAAATTACCAAGGTTAGGCAATAAAGCATATAAATCAAAACCCTGATAAACAATGAAGCACAAATAAGTATAAATACATAAAAACATGGAACAATCTTACCAAAATTCTTCACACCACCATTGATTCACCTTCATTGCACTTCTTCATTTTGTTGTAGTATAATACTTGCCCTCATATTTTACTTAAGTATGCAAATATGGCTTAATGATAATGATAATAGAAAAATATTGAAGATTTCTAAGACGTCTAAGATTTCTAAGGTTTTCCAAGATTATAAGGCTTCCAAGAATTTCTAGGATGGAGAAATGACAATGATAAAGCCTTTTTATAGGCAAGCCAATTTTGAATGAAAGGCTAACATCGAGAGACATTTAGTTGACGATAAAGATTAAAAGGATTATACATAGGATAAGATTAGGGCTGAATTATAAAAGATGAATGGTCAAGATTAAATTAAAAAATAATTTAATCAACAATGGAGGTTAGTCGAGACACAGAGGGATAAGGATTGGATGTAGAAGATAAGATTGTTACAGAAAAAGTAGTGAATTAGAGAGAAAATCAAATATTTTTTCATTTAAGTGACCAATAACTAATTAGATAATAAAGATATTATCTAATTATGGAAGATTATGGTAAGATAGGAATTATCATTTTGAATTAAATAATGATTTAATTAAAAATTTGAGATATTGGATCAAATTAAATAAATAGAGATTTATTTAATTAAAGAAAGAAAAAGTTAACGAATAATTAAATAATTAAAATAATTATTTAATTATAGTGGAAAGTGGCATAGGAATTAAAAAATATTATTTATTTAATTTTAGAAAGTAGATAAGTTTAATTAGCGACATAATTAAATAACGTTTATTTAATTAATCTAAGAAGAATAAAGGTATGAATTAATTAATTAAATAATTAAAATTAATTAATTAATAGAGGACACGTGACTTTAGGTAATAATTAAATAGTTAAAATTATTTAATTATAAAGAAGGACAAAAAAATTATGAAGAAATTTAGAGTTGCAGACCCAGGAAAATTTTTAGTGTCTACAAATACTATTATAGGGAACAATGTAAAAATCAAGGATCTAAAAACTTCAATTCCCTTACTCACTGCAATCTGAGGGCATTGCTAGCTGCTGTAACTACTGCTAATTCAATTACCTCCCTTGTTTTTGTTGAGATGAATAAAATGAACAATACAAAACAAAACAAAAAAACTTAAATCAAATGCATAAGCAAAAACACAGAACAAATTTAGAAGAAAAAGAGAGTTTTTAACATGGTTCACCAAAAGGCTACATCCACACTGAGCAAGGGATTGCTCTCTGTATTATTTTTAAAAATATTTTTATATTTAAATATTATATAATATTATAATATAGTATAATTTTAATTTTTTTTAATTTAGTTACGATTTTTTTTTTATTAATTAGCTGATAGGCTACATATAGTGAGATGTTTCAACTTAAAACTTGTCTCACATCACAAAACATATCTTTTGTCCAATAAACTTAGCTAGAAAATGATGTAAATTTTGAAGGAAAAGAAGAATTCAATCTAAAAGAATTTGTCACATGTCATATTAGCAAAAAATATCAATTTTCTAGCTGGTTTCAAGTCTTCATTCAAATAAATAACTCATACTAACTATCCGATATGGTTTGAACTGTCATAAATTTTATTTTATTACATTTATTGTAGTTAAATGCATTGAGTTACATTACACTGTAGACCACCACCCTTCACAACCCACTATCTCTATAAGTAAATTTGAAACTGTGAATAAAACTACAAAACTAGCAATATATTACTCAAAGCAAAATACACATAGGACATACCAATAACATGAATTCAAAGAATCTAGGTATTGTCCTACAAATTTTTCTCACTTTTCCTATTGTATACTAATATATTGACTTCAATATGATATAGTGACTTCAAATAATTTCATGCAATCACTTGTTCTGCTTTCCATTTAGCATCATCTTGTGCAATGGTTTTTAATAGTTCTTCTTTCAAGTTTCCCATGCCCATTGTTGATTGTTATGCCTGTAAACTACAAGCATGCAGTATGTAAAAATCATAAAAACTAGAAGATACAAAAACTTTAGTAGCAATTTCAAAACTTTAACTTACTAGTAGACTATAAATTTTTCCATTCATATTGAGCTTTATATTACATTAAAACATTGAATCATTCTGAAGACATATTATATAAAGCGGTTCAAATTCAAAACTTTTAGCGCATAGAAAATTATAAGTAAAGAATAAGCATTCAAGATAGTGGGTGGAAAATGGGTTTGATGGCAGCACAAAATAGCTCAATGATAAAGATTGTTATAGATGTTAGTGCAAGACAAGATAAATTAGGGAGGTATTTCTAAAAAATAGATGGCAACAACTACCTAAATTATTAAATGTGAAACATGCAAATTAGGGAGGTGTTTCTCAACAAGAGTGTAGCACAAAATAGATACGCTATTTGTGAGTTTATTTGTTTTCCTTTTGAAGTAAACAAACTATCTTAACTCTCTAAAACACTTATAATTTGTAATTATTAGTATATTTAGTTTGGGAAGAAAACTTAGCTCCACATTCTATACTTGCTCCATATATAGTACCCACAAAAGCTCTTTGTAAATCTTCTCATTATACTCTAGACCTCTCTCTCAAACTATCTTCATCCCTTTATCTAACTATCTCTCCCTTAAGCTCAAGAATTACCTCTCTACCTGTCCATCTCCCTCCTCTCTCTCTCTCTATCCCCATCTCTCCCTCTCCCTCTCCCTCTCCCTCTCCCTCCCCCCCCTCTCTCTCTCTCTCTCTCCCTCTCTCTCTCTCCCTCCCTTCCTCCCACCCACCTTCCCTCTCTACTTATCTCTAGCTAACATATCCCTCTATATATCTTTCTCCCTCCCTCCCTCCTTACTATTGGACGTTGTGGTGTGTTGCTCATATCTGGTTGTCATTGATGTCAACACTATTAGCATTGTTGCATTAGAAGTTGTATATGTCGAGGATATTAAGAAAATTGTAATAAGAAATGCTACATGTTGTCAGTGGTGAAGCAAAGTTATTTCTGTCAGTTTCATTAGTGTGTTGATGTTCAGAGGATGTGGACTAAAGGGTTTCTTGTTGAGCATATCTAGTTTATCCACGTCAAGTTTCAGAGATCCACATGAAGATTTGATCAAGTTATGAAGATTTGTATTCTAACAATTTTTCTATTACTTATGTTTGTGTTCTTGAATGAAGATCATGTGATTCTAGTTACTTCAATTGATGCAGATGCTTCTCTGGTGTTTCATGATGATTTTGGATGTTTCTAGTTCATGCTCTATCTATGTTGCACATCTGCAATCATTGTTGTGATCGCGATCCAATATTTTGTCTTGCGTGTTCATGTTTTTCATGTTCTTGGTTGACAAGGTGTTGAAGCGTGTTGTGGATCTTTGAGGAGTAATTAATTAGAGTGGTTCATGTTTGAGGATGCTATTTTCGGTCTTCACTATGTTGTGGCCGACCTTGGTTGATTCGCATGAATAATATTTATTGATTTGAGATGACTATTTATATTCTTTCTTGCTATTTTGTTGATGCCGAATTATAGTGATGTAATCTCTTGTTGCGGATATATATGAGCGATTGTTTTATCATTTGGAAGAGTGTGTGAGTGTGCAAGTGTGAAGTGTGTGAGTCATGTGTGCGAATATTGTTTAGATCATTCGAAGGTAGAGCAAAGAGTGAAGAAGAGTGAAGAAGTGTGCGTGTGCTTAACTAGAACTGTAACCAAGCATTATCAGATGATATTTTATTAGTTCAAAATCCGATGGATTTAATTAGAACCTTTCTATAAGAGATTGTTTCTTCCTTTGTAATTGAGCAGTGAGATCTAGTAGTGTGATTGAATGCATGTGCATTCCTCATTCATACATACATTAAATACTTTTAACAGGGTATAATATTTTTGGACTGATTTCCACTGTGGTTTTTCCCCTAATAGGGTTTCCATGTAAACAATTTTGGTGTTATGTGTGCTTCTGATGTGTTGTTCATTTATGCTTTCATGATTAATGATTAGATCTGAGAATAAAGCTAATAAGTGAATAAGTTTGAAATTCAGTGACAACTAATTCACCCCACCCCCCCTCTCAGTTGTCTACCCTTGAGTTGCCAACAATTGGTATCAGGGAAAGTTCCTTGGAATAATTTTTACAGCTTGAGGTGATCAAGGATGGTGAATTATAAGAAGGATAGTCCTAGATTTGATGGAATAAATTATTCCTTGTGGAAGACTTGAATGGAGTGCCATCTGAGATGCATTGGTGGACCCTACTGGAGCATCACAAAAAATATATATGTTATTCCACATATTCAACCTACTACTTATGTCAAGATCAAGGATGCTAAGTGTAATATCCGGGCTAAGGAAGCTTTGTTGAGTGCTTTGACTGATACTGAGATGACAAATGTGATGGATCTAAAGACTACTTATGAGATCTGGAAAAATTTGGAGACCTTGTATGAAGGTGATGCTAATGTGAAGATTGCTAAGCTACAAAGCCTAAAAGGGAAATATGAAAAGTTGAAAATGGGTGATGATGAAAATGTTACTACTTTCATGCAAAGAGTGAATGAACTTGTGTGTGGTATCATATGTGCTGGCCAATAGATAGACAAATCAAATATTGTTGTTAAAGTGCTTAGATCCTTGCTTGATTCTCACAAATCAAGGCTAGTGCTATTGAAGAGCTCTGAACTATGAAAAATGTTACCAAAGATATGTTGATTGGTAAGCTTATTGCTTTTGAGTTGAGTGAATTTGGTGATGCCCTTCCTAAGGTTGAATTTGCATTCAAGACCACTACTTTTGGAAGAGATAAATAAAGATATGATCTAGGTGAAAGTTCATCAAGAAAGACATTCAAGTAAGAGGATGAAATGAAATAGCTCGATGAAGAAGAAAGAGAGCTAGAAGAACTTGAGGCATTGATTGTGAAAAGAGAAGCCAAAGGAAAAGGTAAGTATAAGGGGAAGTTTCCTATTAAATGTTTCTCTTGCAATAAGATAGGCCATTTTGCATCAAGGTGTCCTAAGAAAGTTTCCAAGCCAAGATTTAACAAGCCTAAATTCCAAAAGAAGTGTTACTATGTTGCTGTTGAAGGTTTGACAGATGATGAATCTAACAAAGGAAATGCAAGTGAAGATGAATTTGTGTTTATTTCTATCAAGGAAAATAATCCCGTGTCTACTGAATCTGTTAATTGTACAAATGTGGAGAAAGCCCTAGCTGCTCGAATTGAAGAGAAAGATGAATGGGTAATTGACAATGGTTGTTCTCATCATATGATAGGAGATAAAAGTAAGTTTGTGAGTTTGGAAAAGTATGATGGTGGTGTTGTGAGATTTGGTGATGACACAGTTGGTGTGATCCATGGAAGAGGATGTATATCTCTTGATGGTAAGCATAATATTGATGATGTCTTGTATGTTGAAGGTTTGAAGCATAATCTTTCAAATGTTGGACAGATGGTTGATAAGGGATACAATCTTCGGTTCATGGATGGTAAGTGCAAGATATTAGGAAATTATAGAAATGTGATTGCATCAAGTACAAAAACAAAAGGTAATATTTTCCACCTGAGTGCCACTAGTAAAAGTTGTTTGATTTCTCAAATTGATGAAAGCTGGTTGTGGCATAGCAAAATGTGTCATGTTAACTTTGATAATATTGTCAAGATAAGTTCCACTAAGGCTATGAGAGATCTTCCTAAGCTGATGAAACCTATTAATGCCATATGAAAAGAATGTCAGCTAGGAAAGCAAACAAGAATTTAATTTCAGAGTAAACAACAAAATTCAAATGGATTGTTGCATCTTGTGCATACTGATTTCTGTGGTCCTGCTAGAACTAGAAGTTTAGAAGGATACAAATACTTCATGTTGCTTATTGATGACTACTCAAGGATGATGTGGGCTACTTTCTTAAGGGGGAAATATGAAGCTTTGGAAAAATTCAAGATCTTTAAGGCTATGGTTGAGATAGAGACATGGCTGAAGATTAAATGTCTGAGATCATATAGAGGTGGCGAATTCACTTCTGGTGAGTTTAATTCTTTTTGTGAAGAGCATGGAATAAAGAGACAATTATCTACACCACAAACCCCTCAACAAAATGGAGTTGTGGAAAGGAAGAACAAAAAAGTTCTAGATGCTGCTAGAACTATGATGTTGGAAGGAAATGTACCTCATATCTACTAGAGAGTAGTTGTGAGTACTGTTGTGTACACACTTAATTGGGTACAAATCAAAGGTGATATTGGTAAAACTCCTTTTAAGCTATGGACTGGTCAAAAGCCTACTGTTAGATATTTCAAGATATTTGGAAGCAAGTGTTATATCAAAAGAGATGAAGATATAGGAAAGTTTGATGCTAGGAGTGATGAAGGAATCTTACTGGGTTATGCTACTAAAAGTAAGGCCTATTGGTGTTACAATAAGAGACTGAAGAAAATGGTTGAAAGTGCAAATGTTAAGGTTGATGAAGACTTTGGTACACCATCTAGAACCTGTGGATTTGATTTTGATGATTAGAATGGCAGTACAAACAAAGGAAAGCAAGGTCAGACTTCAAGTCAAGTCTAAATCATTATGGTGAATCAAGAAGATCAAGATGAAGGAGAAACTGGTGGAAGAATAGAAGAGAACTTCTAAGAAGACTCTGAGGTATGTGAGATTGAATCATTCAGAAAATCAGATCATAGGTGATAAGAATAAAGGTGTCCAGACTAGGAGAAGTTTTGCAGAAGAATATTGTTTGATTTCAAAGATTGAGCCTAACAATGTGAATGAAGCATGCAAAGGTGAACATTGGTTGAAGCAATGAAAGACGAACTACAACAAATTGAAAAGAATGACACATGGATTCTTATTCCCAGACCTAAGGATAAGAATGTAATTGGAACTAAATGGTTCTTTAGAAATAAATGAAATGAACAAGGTGAAGTGGTTAGAAACAAAGCAAGACTAGTATGTAAGGGATATTCACAGATGGAAGGTATTGATTTTGAAGAAACCTTTGCCCATGTTTCTAGAATTGAAGTTGTGAGATTGTTTCTTTCTTATGCTACTTACAAAGACTACAAGGTTTATCAAATGGATGTCAAGTCAGCTTTTGTAAATGGTGAGTTGGAAGAAGAAGTGTATGTTGAACAACCATATAGATTCCAGTTGACTGATCGGGGAGATATGGTGTGTCGATTAAAGAAAGCATTGTATGGACTCAAACAAGCCCCTAGAGCATGGTATGCTAGATTGGATAAGTAAATGGTGAAGCTTGGATTTAACAAAGGTATTTCTAATAGTAATCTATATTTCAAGAATGATGATAAAGATTTGATTATGGAAGTTTTTGTTGATGGTATCATATTTGGAGGAGATGATAGCTTGTGCATGAAGTTTTCTAATGAGATGCAAAATGAGTTTGAGATGTCAATGATTGGAGAGATGAAATTCTTCTTGGGATTGCAGATTAGTCAGTTGGAGAAAGGGATATTTATATCTCAGTCCAAGTATGTGAAAGAATTGCTGAAGAAATTTGGTATGGAAGATTCAAAGCCAGTTGGTACACCCATGGTGACTGGATGCAAGTTGAAAACTGATGATGATTCTTCAAAGCCAAATCAGACTAGATACAGATTAATGATTGGTGGATTACTTTATTTGACTCAAACTAGGCCTGATATCATGAATGATGTATGTATTGTTGCAAGATTTCAAGTTGATCCTAAAGAATCCCATGTGACTACTGTGAAGAGGATTTTTAGATACTTGATTTTGGTCTATGGTATCCTAAAGATGATGATCTTACTTTGAGTGCCTTTACTGATGCTAATTGGGAAGATGTGAATGACAAGAAAAGTACTAGTGGTGGAGCATTTTTCTTGGGAAAGAAGTTGATTTCATGGTTAAGCAAAAAGTAGAATGTTATTTCTTTAACTATTGTAGAGGCCAAATACATTGTTGATACTAATAATTGTACTCAAGTACTATGGATGAAGCAAATGTTGAAGGATATCAAATTTGTGTATGATGAGCCTATTTTTATATTATGTGATAACTCAAGTGCTATTAACATTTCTAAGAATCTGGTGTTGCATTCCAAGACCAAGCATATATCTATCAAGTTTCACTTTTTGAGAGAGAAAACAAGTGAAAAGGAAGTAAGATTGGAGTATGTTCCTACTAAGGAGCAGATTGTAGACATATTTACCAAGCCATTGCCTAAGGATACTTTGAGTATCTCAGAGGGAAGTTAGGGGTGATTACCCCTCTTAATCAGAACTAAGGATGCATTGATTTGCATCAATCCATGCATTTTATGATTTTATTTTGATCCAGATTGATGTTGTGGTGGTTGCTACTTAGGGGGAGTAGTCAGATGTTCAATTTTTTAGGTGTTCAGATATGTGGTTCATAGCTTGCATAGAAGAGATCTTTGTCATTAATGTCAAAGGTGGAGAAGAGTAATGTGAAAAATCTTTGTGGGGAGAAGAGTTGAGGAGAGAAGAGTCAAAACCTAAGGAGGAGTAAGCGTAGTTGTGTTGATGACATTTTTCACATCATGTTTCTCCATCAATGCCAAAGGGGGAGATTGTTGGATGTTATGGTGTGTTGTTGATATGTGGTTGTCATTGATGTCAACACTATTAGCATTGTTGCATTAGAAGTTGTATATGTTGAGGATATTGAGAAAATTGTAATAAGAAGTGCTACAAGTTGTCAATGGTGAAGTGAAGTTCTTTCTGTTGATGTGATCAGTACGTTGTTGTTCAAAGGTTGTGGAATAAAGGGTTTCTTGTTGAGCATATCTAGTTTATCCACGTCAAGTTTCAAAGATCCGTGTGAAGATTTGATCAAGTTATGAAGATTTATATTTTGACATTTTTTTTGTTACTTTTGTTTGTGTTCTTGAATGAAGATCATGTGATTTTAGTTATTTCAATTGTTGTGGATGCTTCTTTGGTGTTTCATGATGCTTGTGAATGTTTCTAGTTTCTGCTCTATATGTGTTGTACATTTTCATTGATTTTTGTGCTTGCAATCCAAGATTTTCTCTTGCATGTTCATATTTTTCTTTTTCTTGGCAAACAAGGTGTTGAAGCGTGTTGTGGATCTTTGAGGAGTAATTAATTGAAGTGGTTTATGTTTGAGGATGTTATTTTCGGTCTTCACTATGTTGTGGCTGACCTTGGTTGATTCACATGAATAATCTTTATTGACTTGAGCCGATTGTTTATATTCTTTCTTGCTATTTTGTTGAAGCCATCTTATAGTGATGTAATCTCTTGTTGCAGTTATATGACTGATTATTTTATCATTTGGAAGAGTGTGTGAGTGTGAAAGAGTGAAGAATATTTAAGAAGAGTGAAGAGTTAAGAAGTGTTCATGTGCTTAATCAGAACTGTAACAAGGCATTAGCAGATGTTATTTTCTCATTTCAAAATCTGATGGATTTAATTAGAACCTTTATGTAAGACAGTGTGTCTTCCTTTGTAATTGAGCAGTGAGCTCTAGGTAGTATGCCTAAATGCATGTTCATTCCTCATTCATACTTTCATTATTCTTTTAATAGGGTATAATCTTGTGGACTGATCTCCACCATGGTTTCCCCCCTAACAGGGTTTCCACGTAAAAAATCTTGGTGTTATGTGTGCTTCTGATGTGTTGTTCATTTATGCTTTCATGATTAATGATCAAATCTAAGAATAAGGCTAATAAGTTGAATAAGTTTGAAATTTGGAGATAATTGATTCACCCCCCTCTCAGTTGTCTGCCCTTGAGTTGCCAACACTTACCTCTATCAATCCCTCCACCTTCCTCCTTCCCTATCTACTTATATGTCTATCACCTCTGTCTCTCTCAGAAATATTGAATTTTTTTTTGATGTAGGCACAAAAATCTGCTTAGCTAGCTCCAAGATGACCTCTTATCATAGTCATCTCCATCATACACCATACCATAACTTTCCATAACACATCTATCTTTGTGCTCCCATCTATCCCTCTCACCATTTGAGCTTCCTTCCTTTCAATTCTCTCTCTTCTTTTATCTTTCTCCTTATTGCTTGATTTGTTACTACAAATCTCCCACATTCCTACCATGTCATTGGTTGTCCATAAACTATTCCAAAAGCTCCCATTTGAGTGTGGGCATGGAGGACATTAGAAACATTTATGGAATTTACTTGCTAGTTGTATTTACTTGAAAGTTCCTAAAGCCTTCTCAACAATTTTTTTTCCTTCACATTTTCTTTCTGGTTTTTCTCCACATTGAGTTGAATTATTTTTTCTTCATATTTTGTTCCCTCTTCCTCACGGTCTTACCTTCATTTCCTTTGCATTTTCCTTCTGCTCGACTTGCCATTTTTCTTCATTTTCTGCAACTCCTTGCTCTCCACTCCTTCCTACGCTCCACACCATAGAGAAACTTGGTGGCTTCTCTTATTTGACTTCTTCCCCTCATGCATTACTTTTCCTTTCTCCTCCATGTGATTTCTCCTTCCCTCTCTCTTTGCATTTTTGTCCAAATCTATGTGTGTATTCCCTAATGAAGGGGTCGAGAGAGTTTAAAGGCAGTGCAAGGGTTTAATTTTCATGCAATTCTTAAAATTTAGTTGTCTGTGGACAATGATGTCATGTCTTGCAACCATCTTTTCCACACCTGCCTCATTCCTATTAAATGTACATTGTTCCTACCATAAAATGAAGGAAATTACCTTCATTAATTTTTCTACATCAACCACCAATTTCCATGTGAAATGTTCCTAAATTGACTGAGATGTGAAAAATTGATCTAAATTGGTCAATTTTAATTTGGATCAACATCAAGCCAAGTTTTGGTTTCAAGTTTTTTATGTTTGCTCATATATTAGTGGTCCTATATCTTTTGCGTTATTGTTATTAGCTATATATTGGGTTCAATAAACCCTAGATCTTGGAGTGGTTTGTTGAAGGCTAGCATCACTAGTGTATTACACACTAAGATTGACTAAACCCTTCAAATTTGTTGGATGTTTTAGAAACCCTAGGCTAAGACCTTGACATAGTGTCTTATTTAATGTGAAGAGAGATATGGTTTGAATATTTCTTATAGATAAGTTATTGGTTTTATATATGGTATTTCTAAATTATTGTCATATAATAACTTCTTTATTTACATATAAAACTATTAGGATGGTGAGGAAATTTAAATGAAGTCAATATTGTAGGCTATCTCTAAGGATTATGTTTACTTAGATAACATATTCACTTGCATAGTATCAATGTGAGACTCAATAAAATATATTATTTACATTTACACTCAACATTTGTTTGAAAGATAATGAGCATAGATTTCTCAAAGAGATGTGTAACAAGATACAAATTAATTGGACCCATATAAATGGGTGGTTGTTAATTGATAGCTAGAAACCTATTGCTACTACTTTGTTGACTTGAATTGGTATCTCAAATAAAAAGAGGTCAAGAAAATGATTGTTTTGAATATCTTAATCTTGTAGCTATGAATTGATTTCATAATACATTGCAATGGAGAAACTACTTTCAAGCTTGCACCAGTCTTGCAACATTATCTTTGTTACTATTATTCAATATCACAAATTTTTCATAGTGAACACCCTATGGATGAAACATGGCCTTAGGAATTACATACTCAACTTAATGAATAAGTTAACTTTAATGCATTAGTTAGGAATAATGCAAAATTATGAAATATGGAATGGTTATTATTAAGGATGAAACCTTGTTACAAAGTTGAACAATTCATTGTAGCTAAAAATTAATATAAACATAGTTTCATTACCCATGTGAGTTTGGTAGAAACTGCTAATATATGTTTCTAATAATATTAATGTCACTAACTCTATTGTTTTTTTATGAAGTTATAATTCATTACTGGATACAATATGATGATTAGGGTAGTTAACATTATAAATATTGTTAGTTATGTAATTATGGACTATGTCAATTAATAAGCAACTCCATAATCATTGATATAGACAATTATAATTGTAGCATATTGAAAATAATTGTATTTATAAGACTTTTACAATTTAAAAGGATTAACAAACCAACAAAAAAAGATAATATATTGACATTTGATTGTATTATAATTGCTCCATCAATGGTAGGCACTAGAAGTCTTGAAAGATTACCAAATGGTTAAAAAGATATGACAAGTACAAACTTCAATAAACCCACTAGATAGATATAGTTTGACTACCATAGTTAATCAAATGATCTAATGTGGTGTTAAGTCGAAAGTATCTATGTACTAAGTTTTGAGGCCTCTAAATCAGATTTCGAAGAGACTAAATTGAGTTAAATCCTCCAATGGAGATATTATAGTTAGTGAAGAAGTTGAGAGAATTGGGATTCAATCATGAGCTTTATAGGCTTGGGTGAATTTTTGAATGCCCATACAAAGGTAGTCCAATGACACAAGCACATCCCAAAAAAGAAAAAAACTTAAATGAATTGATAAAATGTAATAACACATGAAATAGGTAGAACTAAGAACCAACCTAAAACAAAATAAAATGCATAGAACATGTGAAAAGTTGTCATGTATGAAACTGTAGACACGTAAAATATACAAATTGATCCCACACACCTAATCTTGATTTACTAACACTAGTTCATCCTGAATCATCTCTCTGCTAACCATTTAATTGAATAATATTTATTTGATTAAATTAATCACATTTCATCTTTTAATTAAATAAATCATCTTTATTTGATTAAATCATCATCTCCTATTAATTAAATAAATCACTTTGTTTAATTAATCCTATAGTCCCTCTTTTAATTAAATAATTCATTTTATTTGATTAATCTCTAAGGTCATCTCATCTAAATTAAATAAATTTGTCTTTATATGATTTAAAGCTACCACCATCCTCTTTAATTAAATAAATAAAATCTTATTTAATTAAGTCTACAATCATTTTTCTCTCATTTTGATTTAAATTAATCCAAAAATCTAAGTCAAAATGGTCAAATAAGCTAATCTACTTTAAATTAATCAAATCCTAATTAATCCTAATGTTAAACCATCAAATCCTCTAGCTTTTGCCACTTGCTCATGAAAATTATTTTAATTAATTAATAAATCTCTATTTTCATTCAAAAAAGGCATCAAAGATGGAATATTCCTCCAAGTTTCAAATCTCCCCCCAAAAGGTTTTGTCCTCCAACATGGCATTTAATATCTCTTACAAGTCCTTTTCTTGAGCCATGTGACATTAGCTTCACCTTTCACCTCATCCTTCAAGCCATCTTTTGAATTTGAATCTCCCCCCTCTTTGCACATTCTCCAAAATGTGCTCAACCTTTGTCCATTAGTATGATGAAAAGTGGTGCTTTATCATTGGCTTATCTTTTGTCCCACATCCTCCATATCTTGTATTCTTCAATCCTTCATATCTATAAATAGAGACCTTCTCTATTTGTTTGGAGGAGCCACAATCAATGTAAAATCATAATGCTCATTTGAGGAGGAGAATGGGAGCCAAAGTCATTATCATCTTTTGAATAAAAGTTCATCCATTCTTCATCATTTTTTATCATCTCATAGATAGGTTATGCAGGAATTCAATCAAGAAGTCTCTATCTTCATCAAATCATCACAAAGCTTACAAGGGATTGGGAAATGGCCATTTTCCACATCAAAATGGCACCAATTCCCCTATGGGATTGAGAGTTTGTATGTTTAAATAGGATTTCATTACTTGTTTTTTTCTTCATTTTCTTTCCTATTTTGAGCATTGTAGATGAATTTCATAGGGAATATTACTTCTAACTTGAATATAAATCTAATATTGTGTTTGTTTGCTATGTTTGTGTAGGTCTAGGGTTGGGGTTCACAGAAACATTTTAAGAAAATTTTGTGGTTTCAAATTTTATGCTTTAACATTGTTTCTAGATGTTCTCTGCTTAGTCCAACGATTAGGAGATTATCTCTTTGATAGAGTGACAAATTCTTCTATAACCTCTCAAGTCATATGAAATGAACCCCTCATCATACATCAAATTTAAATCAGAAGTCAAACCCATGACCTAAACTACCTAAAACAACCAAAACTGAGTGGATTGATTAAGGTCCTCTCCCTAGTTATGATTGTTGCTAGAATACTAATCTTTTAGTCACATAACAAGCCATCTTATATGAAATGATTTCAGCTACATAGTTTTGAATCAATGTACATTGACCCATATTGACTCAAAATAAAAAAACTGAATCCCAAAACTTATATCATTGATAACATTTTTATTTTGTAGTCAAAACGAGCATCTTCTCCCTTTGATTTGTTTTGAATTTTTTTTCCCAAATAATTCAGTATGAGTTTCAGGATTCAGGAACAATTTCCAAAACATCTCCATTGACCTATTTTGACACTAAACAACAAAACTAAATCCCAAAACTCATATCATTTTATGCACTACGGAAACACCACTTGCAAGCTATTATATACTGTACATATAGAAACTTTTTATCCTCTTTCCATATGACCTAAGAACAATTGGAAAAGGAACTAGCACAAGGTATAAATTTTTTTCTCATGTCATGGTGTAAATAAAAAATTATTATATTGACACAACATATAACAGCTAGTGAGCATATGAAATATAGAAGGGCTCATAGAAAGAATTGAGTGAACAAATTATCAAGAAACAAATTTATGAAAAATCCAAATATGCTTGATGAGACTAGAGACAAACGTGAGTGATGGTAAACATATTTAGAAATCATGAAGGCCAATGGTACACTTCTTGAACACAAATATTAGAAAACAAAGGTCTCACCAATAATGAAGGAAATGAATACAAGATTAAGGGAATAGGGTAGAGGGTATACAGTGTGTCCACAAAGAGAGAGAAAATTGAGGGAGAGCAAAAAAAGATGATGAAAAATGTAAAGAGAAAAGGGTAGAGAATGTTTTGGTAATAATAGAGACAATATTGAGTAACAAATCTATGATCCAAAGTTAGCAGGATGATTCTAGTATGGTAAAATCCAGACCACTGTATACTTTCAAATTTTGAGCTTGTAATTGGAATGCCTTGGTGTCATACTTCTGTAGTCATATTTTGATTGTTGCTGACTGACTTGCCCAAAAATACATTGAAAACATGTAAAGGTTTTATACACTTTTTAATAGATGAAAAACTCATATATCCCCTACAAAATTAAGAGTTTATGACTTGGCAATACATTTCAATGTCCAAAACAATTGTGAAAGAAAGCCATTCTCAAAATAATTTAAAAAATGGTAAATGTTAAGAGTGAAGTACATTTGAATAGATTTTAAAAGTATTAAATTTTGAAAAATAGTTACAACCTAGATACAATCTAAATTAAGCTTTGATGGAACACCCTGAGGTAATCCAAGACAAGCTAGAGTTGGTGTAGTTATACAATCCACCTTGGGTCTTTTTTAATCATTGGTGGCTCTTTTTCTTTTAGTTCCAATTCAAATTACGACATAGAAACTTTAGTGATTTTAGAAGTTTTGTAGATGGTTGTCACTTAAGATGTAAAAAAATAGAAGTGGAAGTAGACTATGATTGCAAGGTTTGTGAAAAAAACTCTCTAAAAGAAGAGTATTATTTAAGAATCAAGTTTGATTGCTCAAAATATTTGATGTCATTTTGTTTGGGAATTGATACAAAGAATATAATTGGATCATTGATTATCTAGTGCATGCTAGCAACGAACAATTCTTATCAGCTAAAATCAACAAACTCCCTGATGAATGGGATATTATTCCTTGGCTTAAGAAAGATTCCCTTAATAAAATTTAACTTCTTTTAAACCAACCCCACCATTAGAATGATGGTTGGTCTTGAAATCTTGTTATTTTTAGAAATGTGGCTTTGGAAGACATTGCCATTCACCATGAATTATATCTACCCATCTGATTGTATCATCACATTTTTCAAGTGGATTTTCCATGAAATGTATGAACAGTTGTTTTGAGCTAGCATCTAAGCTTGTAGTTTTCATGTTGTCACAAATCTTTTTTGTTTCTATCCCTATTTTTTCTGTAGGTTGTAGCTATCCAAGTAGGGCATCATGAAACACATATTATCTGTTAAAACTACAGTAGATCAAAACTAGATAACCCTAGGTGTTGAGTTAGACAATGAATCAGAACAAAACAATGGCAATAATACAACCTCATCCTCTATTAAAACATAAATCCCATGCATAAAGTATAAATACCATTCAAAATTATATTGTCTTGGCAGAAGCATTGTGCGTCCAGAAAGCATTCAATATGACCATATCTAGTCTCATCCTTTGAAGATTAGTTTTGATTTCATCGCTAAGTTTTTTAAATGAATGTAGTTCTTTTTAATCCCCTGTATACGAAAAATTAACTATAAAGGGGAACAACTATAGATCAACCTATAAACTACTTCATCCTTTGTTAAAAACTGAAAACGAAACTTTCATACATAAAGCATACACATTCTTCTAAACTATACTATTTTGGCAGAGGCATGGGTTCCAAGAAAGCATTGAATCTGAATACATTAAGTCTCCTGCTTTGAAGATTGAATATAATACCACAACATAATCATTTATATTAGGGAAATTTTTTTTATCCCCACATATAGAGAGCCAATAATGAGGGAAAAAATAGCTATGGATCACAACCAGAAATGATATGCAAGTTTTGATTTAAACAATGAACCCATGGCTATAGAACTCATCTTCTGTTAGAGCATGATGCCCATACATAATCAAGAAAAGCATGAATATTGTCCCAAGTTATATCATTTTGATAGAAGCATGATTCTTAAGAAAGAATTTGATTAGAATACATCTAAGTATCCGGTTATGAACATTAATTTTTCATACCATCAACATTTAGAAATGTTGGAACACCATTATTTGGGAAAACATGATACTACTATAGGAAACAAAGTAAAAAATAGGGATATAAAAACTTCAATACCCTGACTCACTGCATCTGAGGGCATTGCTAGCTACATTAACCACAACATACAGAAACATGATATTCCTCCTACCAATTCAATTAATTCTTTTGTTTTGATTCACCAACCGTGAAATAATAGCTCTGGAGTTGCATCATCCAAATCAACACTATCCAAACTATGGCCCATTGTGCTTGGTGAAGCATTGTTATCTCCAACAACATAAGTAACTAAGTTGTTTATGTGGCTATAATCAATGGACATGTGAATATGGACATTTGTACTATCATTGACCAATTTATTATCCATTGCAGTCTCTTGTAGCTGCAAAGAAAATTCTAAATCCAAAAGTACATCTCCCATTATTGGCCTATCAACACGTTGCTTAGCAAGGCATTTCTCACCAGTCTCTCCATACTTCTTAAGGGAATCAAGATTAATTTTACCTTTCAAATGAGGATCTATGATTTGCTCCAACATTCCCTTTCTCTGGTAACACAAATCCCATTCAGCAATGCCTTCTTCTTCAAGTGAAGGGTTAGTGACAGGTCGTGCACATAGTGCCTCAAACAACACAACACCAAATGAGTAAACATCTAATTTCGCAGTGAGCTACTGCTTGCAGTAGTATTCTAGGTCAAGATATCCAAAGTTGCCTTTGAATAGAGTGTTAATGTGTGTATTGTCAAGAGTTGGTCCAAATTTTGATAATCCAAAATCTGAAATTTTTGCAACTAAGTTTTCATCAAGAAGTATGTTTGTAGTCTTTACGTCCTGATGTATAATTGTTTGAGTAGCCCTTGTGTGAAGATAATGAAGACCTCAAGTAGCTCCAATACAGATCTCTAGTTGTTGTTTCTAGGATAAAGGAGTCAAATTGCTATTTCCATAGATGTGTCCTCTTAGTGGTCCCTTGGCCATGTAATCATAAACCAAAATAATCTCACAATTTTCTTCACAATAACTAATAAGAGAAACTAAATGTTGGTGCTTGAGATTAGAAAGCATTTTTATTTCTGTTTGAAATTCATGGATGCCTTGTTATGCTAATGGGATTCCTTGCTTAATTGCAACTTTTGTACCACCATCAACCTCACCTTCATAAACTTTTCCAAAACCTCCACCACCAAGAATTCAAGACTCATCAAATTTTTTAGTAGCCTCCTGGATCTTAGCAAATGTGAAATACCTGCACAAACTGGAAGGTGCAGATGAGGCATAGCTACCAGTGCCTCTTTTTTCAGACGTTGTGGAAAATTTTATTTTAGAGGGCTTGTCACTACGTACAACACCGATGAATAAAACAAACTAGAGCAAGAATGAGACCCAACCCAACAACCCCTCTAGTCACGGCCCCAATCACAAGACCCTTGTTGTTGCTGTTGTTATGAGGAGCTTGTTGGGAGTGATGTTAGTTGCCATGTTTCCTTTAGCTTTTTCACCATTAACTTTTGAAAACGTACAAAAGCACTCATAGGTAGAACTGCTTTAGTTTTATGAACTACATTTTAATAGGCACACAACACTCCATCTAATATTGGAGTACAACATATTATTGCAAATATTTTGACAAAGATGTAAGCATATTTCAAAATAAACCAAACTTTCTCAAATATACAATAAATATAATTAAATTAAATATTTGATAATGATTTTTCTGTATATGAGTTATTATATTGATAGTGGTAAATATTTATGAAATTATTTGAAATACTAATGAATATCAAAAGTTCACATCTTTTCTTAATTATTTGTCCTATTTCAAATTTCAACTAAGTGCATCCTATTTGAAATTTCAACTAATTGTGTACAATTTTCCATAATACTCTTTCTTATTGTTGAAATAAAAATTTATAATAGATCTAAATTAATAAAAGTACAAGGTTCTTGCACTAAAACATAAAAGAGTAGAGATTTACCAAATCCTCAAAAAATATAGATGAATATCAAAAGTTCATGATCTCTTTATAATTGTGGACTACTTCAAATCCTTATTCTAATTACAAAATTATGCTACTATCTTGCTCATTTGCAAGTCTCTAAATTGGGTCTTGTAGGCATTGTGAGTTTTCATGCCCCTATTTCATTTCCTATCATGTATAATCAAAGAGAATTTACATCAGTTTGTTGTGTATAAAATGTGTCCTCAGTCATTGAATTCAATCTTTTGCTCAAACTTAGGTACTCAAGTTAAAAAAAACAAAAAAATTCTAAGTATGGGGGTTACTTGAGAATTCCACCTTGTAGAATACCCAAGTGGCTACTTGGATTTTAAATTTGGTAAAAATTAGAAGGAAATTAAATAATTTGTGTTGTCAACCTTTTGCAAATCTTCATGTCTCATCTAGTTCTAAGGTTTTGATCTGCAACTAGCTCTGGGGTTCCTTCCTACAAGCCAATTGCAAGGGATAATTCCACATTTACAAGCATACATTGGTAAACTACATCGAGTTATATGTGAACTGAACATCTTGAAGTGAAATTGAAGGAATATGCTTAGTAAGGCTCCATATGTCCACAAGGAATGAATCAGGTTTTGCAAATAAGGTCTTTTTGCAAAAAAAGGTAAGCGTAAAAGGTGCAAATAGACAATGAATTCCCACAAAGTGTAGATGGATGGAGAATCCTTGCAAGGTGTAGATGGAGGTAAAATCCCCACAAAGACCAAAAGGTGAGGAAATTACAAGCGATAAGGAAGGGACTTGTCTCAATGGATCAACGACTTGCAAGAACCCAATGAAGCCAAGTTTGACTAAGGGTAGATTTTGCACTTGTGGATGGCTTTGAACTTTCCACAATGTTATGGAATGGTGTATAAATGATTTGGATTGAGTAAGGAAGAAGAGGCCTAAGATTAAGATTTTGGGCCTTGTAAATAATCTTGTATGATACATTCAACAAATTAATATTGCCATCAATTGCATATTTCTTCAAGGTTATCAAATTTAGGCATGAATTTGATATTACCATTATTAATTAAATTTCTTAAATATTTATAATGAAAATCCTCAAAATAAAAATTATGAATATCATCATCCATTGTGTCCCAAAAGGTTTTGTAAAATTCACAAAGAAATGCATCTAAACCATGAGCTTTGTCATTAGGAGTTGCAAATATAGTCTCTCATAAAGATTCTTTTTTAAGAATTTGATCACAAATAATACATTAGGAATTAGATACCTAACAAGGAACCAATTTTAAGAACTATTGCAAGGTAGTAGACCTAGCTAGATTGTACTCCTGAGAAATAATAAATTGCTCATAGTTTTGAGAAAAGGCTTGTAGAATATCAAGCAGCTCATATTGAATTGTGTGTTGCAAGTCTATACCCTTTTCCATACAAAACTACTCAAACCTATTGTTGACATAATCACCCCCATTATCATTCTAAAGAGCTTTGATGATTTTTTTGACTATTTTTCAACAAGAGCATTGGAGTCTTGAAACTTATTGAAGACTTCCAATTTCTTCCAAAGGAAGTAGACCCACATGTATCTAGAGAAGTCATCAATGAAAGTGAGAACATACTTTTCCTTAGTGAAAGATGGATGTGGAAATTCCCCTGATATGTATATTTGTGAACAAGCTCCAAAGCTCATGCAACCCTCCAAGATTTTTTCTTTGTCAAATTTATCTTCAAGATGCTTTGCAAGGGTGAAAACCTCAGAAATACCCTTAAAAAATATAACTCTAGGAAACCTTGTGACCATATCCTATTAAATTATTTTCTCAAGGTAATGGTAATTAAGGTGGCCAAACTGCTTATGCCATAAATTTCTAAGTCCACTTCAACGAGTAAGCAATGATTTAGGAGAAACATTTGGTGTAAATTGAGTGAAGGTGTACAACATAGTTTGGTGATTTAGCCTTCCCAAAGCTATCAATTTTTTCTATGCAAATCTTTAATCTCCATCGAGTCTAGAGAAAAATGAACTCTAATACCCTTCCCTACTAGGGTAATAGAAGGTATACTTAGAACATTTGTAAATGTTCCACCTTCAATTTCAAACACCCTCTCCCTGTAACTGATGTTGGAAAGTCATCATGGGTGATCCCACAATATTGGTTTACAATTTTGTTAAGGAAGTAAAATTGCGAAAATGCTCCCATGAAGGAAATTTCAATTTTTTTGGTTTCGCACAAAGGGGGTGTTCACTCTAAACCAAAAGGGGTTCACTCTAACCCCCTTCAAATGAACCTCTTTTTTGTGATGTGACCATTTTTTGCACTTTTTTAAGATGAAATCAAAGGGAAAGTTAAGACAAAGGGGGTTTTCTCAAACCCCCTTCGAGCAAACCCCTTTGCTCGAAAAGGTCAAGGGGGGTTCGCTCAAAGGGGGGTTCAAGTGAACCCCCTTTTTTGCCCTTCTCCCCCTCTTCTACCAATATTTTACAAAAAAATTCCTTTTGAAGCTTGGTTGGGGATGAAATTGGAGGAAACTTCACAGACTCAAATGGATGATGGTAGTCTTTGGAACGAGCTACCCATTGAATATAATTTTAATATATTTTGGTTTTATCATGTATATTTTTAGTTCAATTAAACATAAGTTTTTCACCGAAAATCAAGCTCTCTATTCTGCACATGTGGAAAAATAGTACATTATCAAAAAAAAAAATGAAAAATTTGTTCATACTAGGTATTGATGTCCTTGATCTAGTAAAAAAATAAAATTTGAATTTTGATACATACAAAAAAAGTTATGTTGTATATGGTCCGCCTATGTCTAAATTGTAATTGGTTTTGCTTCAAAAATTAATTAAGAAAAAATATTCAATAAAATACGATGAAATGAAATGAATGTGCTAGATATCATAGTTACAAAGCTAAATTTGAAAAAAATGAAATTCTATCCTTCGTAGAAAAAGTTTATGTTGTTTATGGTGAACATCACTCTTTAAAAATGGTGTTACTGTTAAAAACTAGTTTTTGAAGGAGATGGAACAAGAAATGCAATCTAATTCCAATTTTTTTTAAAAATATATATTTAGAATCTATAGACAATTTATGTCACAAATCACTAGTTTGCATCATCTTCAAATTCCTCGTGGTTTATCAGTTATAGGTGCCTGAAAGTGAAGATTTAGTTAAAAAAAAATCAATTCAATGTCTAGTTTGGCCAAAAATTCTAAATCAGTATTATGGGATCACCCTCATCCTAAGTGATAGTAGACAAGGAAGAAAATTTTACCTATGAGGAACCCATGTGGTGTGAGGCACTCGAGTCAATGATCCAAGATGGAGTTATTAATTATGCAGTAGAAGCTGTAACTCCCCGCCACACAATCCTAGGGGAAGTTGCAATTTACTACACAAACAAACTAATTTTTTTTTTATAAGAACAATTAGAACAAATAAGAATATTTAACATGCAAGTTCACTTAACCAATTGTCAACAACCCCTAAGGTTACGAGACTGAGTTACTTAAACCCAACTAAGAAACATGAATTAAATCAATAACACTTGATTTACTTACAATTAAGTTCACATACATTCCATACATAATAATTTACATCAAAGAATAATAAATACCACATGATTTCAAATAACAATCAATCTACAACAAGATTAGAACGCTCATTCCTCGAATGAGATAAATCCAATAGCATGAATACATATTACAAATTCCACCTTGATAACAAATGAGGGGTAATGAAATACAATATACAACTGAAAGGATGAAGCATGCCATGAAACTGGATCCCACGAGCTCTCCAACTGGAAATCTCGTCCACACAAACAAGAAGACGAACCAACGGATTAAGGTGCAAGTTCCACCCAACCATGTGATACCCAAAGGCTCACCCCCCGTGCTAGGAGATAGTAACTAGGAATCCAACACAATACTATCTACCACTAGGCACAGGCTACAACATAAACTGAATTGAAACAACAATAACCACCAAATACTTAACACAAAGATACAATGCTTCCAGAGAACAAGATCATGAACATCAACTGAATACCATGCACTGACTCACTGCTGACATAGGTAGAGTGTCATACATAAATTTCCATGAGTTACCTTGGCTCAACTGTCTAAGGCAACCGAACCCACATCTTGGGCTATCCAGGCTCAACTCTACCAGCCGCCAGACCCTCATGCAAAACTATGCGTCCCATCTCATCTCGAGCCTTATCATTCACTTGCTTCACGAGAGAGGCATTCCTTATCTTTATTAGTGTGAAAGATCCCCATTAATTCTTTTAGGTTATCACTTGGTTAAACCCTAGGTGAGTTACCCTGGTGCCCCTTTGTGTGCCGGACCCCCACAAAGAGCCACTCTCCTATCTACAACACACACGGTGAAAACCATAATAGGTAACTAGATAACACGACCTCTCCAATCCAAGGAGGTAACATATCAATGAAACTCACTCCAACCACTGGAGGAAACAAGGTCAAAACCCTCTCCAAACACTGGAGGAAACCAAAGTACAAAAATCCACTCCTTCCAAAGGAGGTACAAATCACATTACCCTCTCCTATTCCCAAGGAGGCACAAATCAGCCCCATTCAAGAAAACCAGGTGAACAACAGGATATAACTTAACACATTTCCCAAGGCGATTCACAATTTGAACCATTACATAAAACATCCCATCCTAGAGAACTCCTCTAGAAGACTTACTAGACAATTAACCCCATTTGCCCAACATTGAGAATGAAAGAAAACATTATTTAAAAAGCATTTCGGACAACTCAACAACTAATGTTAGGGTTTCCTAACCCGAGTCAAACAATTACGTCGCACAAGAAATTAAGTAAATAATTAACATTAATTGCACAAACTCAATAGTAAATCAAAGCACGTTGACGACTTTAAGGAGTTTAAACCAATAATTAAATTTTGTTTTCCCAATTTCATATATTAATAAAAATCAACTTTTAAAATGAAAGCATTTGATTATTTAAAATCTACTTTTAAATAAATCATTTGACTATTAAATTTCAACGTTCTAAATAAATCATTTGAATATAAAATCCACTTTTGTTTCTATTATGTAACAAAAATCATCTTAAGGTAATCTATATTTAAATCTATCCATTTAATTTCATTTGTCTCAATTATCCGTAATAATCAAAACCAAATTATAAATAAATCAAACATTTGATAAATAAAGTCATCTGATTAAAATAAATCATTCGTAAACTCTAAGTTCCACAATTATGTTCCATAATCAAACAATTTAATGAGTAAAACCATCTGATTAAAATAAATCATTAAAATTAATATATTAAATATATTATATTTTATATAATATATAATATTAAATATTATATATATATATATATATTATATAAAATATAATATAAATAAAAAAATTAAATAAAATAAAATTTAAAAAGAAAAAAATGATTTTTTAAAAGCCAAGTCTGGCTTGGTCGAGGGAGGGAAGGCACACTTCCAAAGTAGGGCGCTTTGTGTGGAATGCAGCCCACAGGTTATGAAGGCCGACTCACCCTTATGGGTGGGGGGCAGCCCTCCCCCATACATTTTTTTTTTTATTAAAAAAAAATAAAAAATAAAATGTGTTTTATTTTTTGGGCGATTTCACAAAAAGAAAAAAAAAACAAAGTTTTTCACCAGACTATTAAAATTCGTGAATATGTAGATATATATAAATATATATGTAATATGTATATGTATATATATATTATCAAATATATATATATATAAATTTCCTAGCTTACAGTCAAATAGAAGAAAATTTTCTCACATAACCAAATACCAACCAATTATAAATTCATAGAATGATAAAACAACAAATGGTTTAATTTTCAGTTTGACAGGAAGATCTTCTTTTGATTTTCCTTCAATTTTCCACTATAAGATTCTTGCATTGATTTCCTTTTTCAAATTTCAACAAAGCTTGCAAGTATTGAACAAATTTCACAAGGGTTTGCATTGAATTTAAATAGCATTTTGAAGATTTTCAAATAGCAAAACAAGGATTTAAACTCATTTCCAAAATGAAAGAAACAAAAATAAAAATCAAAGAGGGAACCTAGTTTTTCTTTCTCCAAAGTTTGAAGATTCCAATGGAGCTTTCAATTCCTCTTTGAATCCAGCTCAAGCAAGACTTTCAATCTCCTTCCCAAATCCAAAACAAGCCACAGCCAAGAAATCTTTTCCCCAAATTGAAAGATCGAAAATTAGATGAGATTGCATTTTCTAAAATAGGGTTTTTTCCCCAAATTGGTCAAAACCCTAAAAATCCCACTCACTAAGTTTATTTTTAAAACATTTTGAGGATATTTTCATTTTTCAAATTTAAAACAAATTTTTATTTTCTAATTCAACCCTCATGCACTTTTCAAAATTCACTAAAACAAAATAATACAAATTTTGCCAAGAATTAGTTTGTCAATAATTTTCAAAAGTGAAATAAAAACACATTTTCATTTATTCATTTATTTATTTGAATTTATCTCTAACTATCCAAACAAGGTTTTTACCTTTATTATAATTAAATCATAATATGCAATAATGCCAAACAACTATCTCATTTAATATATCACCGTTAATCTAATTACTCAATACACTCAATCTAATTTTATTAATTAGTCAAATTAATCAATAAAATAAATAACAAATCAACCTTGCAACTAGATACAATTAAATATCAATTAACTATGCAAGCCACTTAATAACCTTTAAAAATATGAATTTAAATAAATACGCAAGGTGAAATGGACCAAATTAAAACAACCAACTCGACAACCACTCGACGACACGCTATGACTAGGGTGACAACTTGGCACGGAAAACCTAGCTACTATCTCCCAATCAATTTCCATTGGTCAATGGACATGCTCAAACCTGTGAACCAGGTGGAGTCGATGTCATGTCCCTGTCAACCTGCAACAAAGAGTACATCGAACATGCATATATATATAAAATGATCAAACACACCGTGAAGAGGAAATCTCAGAATCGTGGGGCACTCGCAACCGAGTGATACAATCCTGTCCCCTTCACCAATACAATATCACTAACTGATGCATCTAACATCAATGATATGATCAACCGCATAAAACATCATTAACTCAATTATTTGTTAAATTAATTCGAAACATGCCATAAAGATAACATCAGAATCAAATAACATCACATTAAAATATAACATTCGCATCGCTTAATAAATAGTGGTCCAAAGTAACCCAGTTCCAAAGTCAAAGCATAAATAGACACAACATACAAAGAAGAACACCGTTGAACAAAAGAGCCAAAACGGAGGGGTGTTACAGAAGCTAAAGCCTTGCTCTTAGATTTCTCTTTTTTCTTTAGAAGATTCTTGGGTTGACAAGAATTCTTTAATAGAGTCAAGGACCCCTATGTTGTTCTTCTTAAGATGTGAGGTTTTCAATCTACTTCTTCATAGATTCATGTTCATTGTTTCCAAGTTTCATGCGATAGGAACACTTAAGTTTCCATTTCTTAGGTTTCCCTTAGTGTCACATCTCGAACTATGATACTGCTTGCTTTTGGCTTTATGTGGATTTCATATATGATTGAATGTGTGTGGTAGAGTAAACAATAAATAATATGGTTTTTTGTGTGATAAAATATGAAAATGTTTGTTTTAATTCTAAAAATTTGAAATGCATTGAATATGGTTTTATTTCAAAAGTGAAGCAAAATAGAATAGTGCTATTTGGATTAATACATTATATTGCTTTGATTTGGATTTTATTTGGGTACTAAGATATTAATGGGTGTTTGAGTGTACTTGAGTTGCAAGTTGTTGAAGACCAAGGGTGTGATTAAGGCAGAGGAGGTTAGCTTCTTGGCAATGTAAAGCACAAGAATTGAGAATCAACACCTGTGGGGTTTTTGTTAGGACATAATGGTGTTGGAGTGTTATCCATGTATGACCTTTCGTATGATTGTGCATTTGGGGCATGAACTAAAATTTTTAGATATGAAGGGTCAATGAGTGGCTTATGCAGTGGGTCTTAATTAGATTAATTGGCTTTGTGTAAAGGGTTTTCCCTCCTCCATTTCAATTATCACTATTATTATACAAGAGGCAACATATAGAGGCATTTATGATTGTGAAAGGTAAGGGAAATTAGTTATAGAAATCATGCCCTCCTCCACTTCAATTATCACTATTATTATACAAGAGGCAATATATAGAGGCATTTATGATTGTGAAAGGGAAGGGAAATTATTTATAGAAATCCAGGGGAAATATTCATGGATTGATTCTATAAGGATTGTTTTATGGTGTATAGTTGTATTTATGTAAAAGGTTTTTCAATTTCAATTTTAGAGTTTATTAAAGATTAAGTTAAAGTGGTTCATTATATATCTCTTTGCATGGAATGATGTTAATGTTTTGCAATAATTTTGTACATTTGATATATGAAGCACATTATTGAGATTGTTTTTAAAATAGATATGGTTTCTATATCATAAATGATAGTCTTCTCATCCTATAGAAAAGAAAATTAAAGAATTAGAAAAAATCTAATATTATTTCTAATTATATGTTTGATCTGTAGACTTTATAAAGGCTTTTAAATTAGTCTTATTTTTTATATCTAGAGGAATCGAGAGTTTAGTCTAGTGATCTAGAGCTTAGCTCTTGTCGGCTATAACCGCTTGAACAATGTGCAATGGGCCCTCATCCACACCGCAAGAAAATTAGGAGTCAAACCCACAACCTAGGCCACCTAAAACAATAGTCAAATCCAATAATCAGTCTTAAACTTAAAGCCTAGTATGTTTGATACACTAACACCATATTATTGTTCCATCCAAATAGACATCTTTATAAACAAGAACATAAAATATATATTCAAAATTTTATGAGAGAAAAATTTGTACCAACTTATTATAATGCCATTAACATTTTCGATTGGGTTTGTAAATAAAGTAGGAGGTTGTAAGTATTTTTATTTTATGAATAGTTTAATTTAGGGTTCTATAGGGGTTCTTTCCCAAAGAAAATAAACAGAAATATCACAAAGGTTTGAAAATATGAGGTGGGTCATGAACAACACATTATATTTTTAGTATTAAAATAGCCAGGAAAACATCATTGTAAAAAGAACCACACCAATGATTCATAGAAAAAAAATCCTAAAAACAACAAAAAAAAAGTTGTCCCACCAAAAGGGGAAATCAACGAGGGGCCCAATGTGACTCCTTAGTCACCACCTTAATGCTAGGCATCAAGAAAGTGTGTTTGGAGTGTGGTAGACTCTACTCTTCAAATAGTCGTTAAGGTGTATAGGCTTAAATTTTCAAGGTCTCAAACAATGACTTGGAAATTATCCATGTATAGGCCTAGGTAATGAAATGTAAAGCCAAATCTGCATTTTTTTTGGTAACTTGAGAAACACAATTTAAATATGCTATTTCCTCCACCTACTACAATAGCATGGGTTTCCTCTATCTTTGGTTTTCCAAACTCAAGATTAGTTTCCAAGGTACATAACATCATCATTAGGGATGATGCAACTAAGAATTCAACACTTGGTAGCTTTGTTAGTATGGGTGCTAAGTTTGACAGTAAAATCTTCAATAAGGAGGGCCATGATACATGTTGCTCAAACACTTGTCCTCCAAAATCAACTTAACAAAGATGAGTGACTGCATCAAGAATGTAAAAGGCTCTTTAGAGATTGTTCTTAGACCACATTGTTGTAAGGAGAATCTATGGAAGATAATATGTGTTTCATGATGCCATGCTTGGATACCTGCAACCTATAGTGTAACGCCCATCGTGCAAACCCCAGAGAACACACACAATGCAAATAATTTTTTATAAAAAACAATTAAATTAAACATGCAAATATATTAAACTATAACCACATAGCATATTACATAGCATTAACACAATTAGTTCTCTGGGGCACGCGAGGTTACATCGCAACAACTAAACGGAAATAAAGATAAAGATTACAACATAACCATTTATATAATAATAACCAAGAATGAGAATACATCCACTAACCATGATGCGAGAATAATAAATATCACATAATACAACCATAATAAATCTCTTAATAAAGATACCAATAATCCTAACTATTATATCATCATTTTAATAATACATTACATTCTTTTGATAAATGAATTACATTGAATTTCCCAACATGGGGATTGATACAAGAGCAATGAAATCTAAAATATAAAGTGAATCCTGGTACAACTCCAACTGTGGAAATGCTGAGAAGACAAGATGCTGATGGGGAACCCCAGAGAACACACACAATGCAAATAATTTTTTTTAAAAACAATTAAATTAAACATGCAAATATATTAAACTATAACCACATAGCATATTACATAGCATTAACACAATTAGTTCTCTGGGGCACGCGAGGTTACATCGCAACAACTAAACAGAAATAAAGATAAAGATTACAACATAACCATTTATATAATAATAACCAAGAATGAGAATACATCCAATAACCATGATGCGAGAATAATAAATATCACATAATACAACCATAATAAATCTCTTAATAAAGATACCAATAATCCTAACTATTACATCATCGTTTTAATAATACATTACATTCTTTTGATAAATGAATTACATTGAATTTCCCAACATGGGGATTGATACAAGAACAATGAAATCTGAAATATAAAGTGAATCCTGGTACAACTCCAACTGTGGAAATGCTGAGAAGACAAGATGCTGATGGGGAACCCAACGGGTGCGGAGCACGTTCCACCCAACCATGTGAATTACAAGTAACTCACCCCCCGTGCTCAGAGGTGACGAGGAAGAGAACCCGACCATGAATGCCAAACCGACTCAACAACAACATAGCACAAAAAAAACAAGTACAACTCAAGGCATACAATGAACAACCATCAACGTTCTCAATATACATAACAAGTTAAAACTATGAAACTCATCACAATTAACCAACGTATCATCAATTATACAAGAAACTAAATAGCAATCATAACCCGAATTCACAAGAATCAGAAAACAACATAAAGACACAATATCCAAAGGCAACTACAAAATAGAACACAAGGGCGTCAAGTGGAGAGTGTCATCGCATAGCTCTCATGGGATTCTCCTGGCCCTTCCTCCAACTGAGGTGCTGACACCCATCTATGGATCTCCTGGCCCTTCCTCCTAACTGAGGCGCCGACACCATAGGGTAGCTAATGCGGAGCCGATAATCTCTCATGAAGACGAGACTACGGCTTTGCCGACCACGACCTTCTTAGTCTATCACTAGTCTATGGTAGCCCTAATGCATAGATGAGGAAACCAGTTTTAATTATCTTGTGTGATTTACTACCCAACCCCCTAACTTTTATTGTTTAGGTTATCACTTGTTTAACTACTCTTTCATGGGTTATCCTGAGCCCTTCCTCATTCTGAGGTGCCGGCGCCCACAAAGAGCCACTCCCCCTATGACCCCTAACATATCTCAAAGCAGGCAAGGGTTGAACTAGCAAATATAAAGCATAACACCAAAAACTAGATACACGAGGCATTATCCCTCTCGTAATTACTCATAATCAAAAGTCTTACAAACCCGTTCAACCCTTCCTAACATAACACCAATAACGTTCAAAAGCATAATCAAGAGGCGAACAACACTTTAAATAGCAAGCCTCTGGAACAAGGTTTCACAAACCAAAACGGTTCCCACATCGACAACACTAAACAAAGAAAACCATAACATAAAAAGAAAACTCAGATTACATTTGCAAGGTTGCACCATTAAGTTTGATTCCAAACCCGATTATGTAATTAAATACGATTTTCCCAATAAGGTTCACAATCACAATTAAAAGCTAATTCTTGTCTAAACAAATTTGTTTAACCAAAACAATAAATAAACAGTGCCCTTATAAGATACATAAAAATTACCTGGATATGAACAAAATTGAACATTTAAATCAAATATAAAATTACATTCTTAAAATGTAATTAATTAACATTAAAATTACATAATCATAATTCCATTTTAAAATAAGTAATATTAAATAAAATGATTATAACTTCACCTTTTTTTTAAATAAAATACATAATAATTATATTTTAAAAAATATATATATATATATATATATATATATATATATATATATATATATATATATATATATATATATATATATAAATATATATATATATATATATATATATATATATATATATATATATATATATATATTGATATATATATATATATATGATATATATATATATATATATATATATATAATTATATATATTATATATATAACAAAAAAACATATATAAAATAACTAAATAAAAATAAAATTTAAAACAAACCAGGGTAGCACAGGAAGGTACCATGCCCTCCCAACCCCCACACAAACTTTTAATTAAAACAAAATTTCGATTTCTCTAAAAACTTTAATTTTATTTTTTTTATATGATAACTTAAAAAAAAAAACACAGTTTAAAATAAAATGTATAAAATTTTGATATAGAAACACAGAAAAAAAATGTTTTCTTTCAGAAATCCGAATTTATAAAGTTCATTCCTTGCCAGCGTATGACCGACGCATAGATTAACGTAATAAAAATAAATAAACCAAATACTTATATATATATATTAACATCCAGAATAAAAGTATAGAGGGTAAAATACAGATAACAGAATAAAATACAGAGCAATGAATATTTCATACATAATTATATATTTATAAACCCTCAAATGTATTATTTTCAATAAGGAAATCATTTTTCATTAAATGTTATTTTTGTTAAGTTGAATATTTCAGAAGCTAAAGGTTTTTGATTTGACAGATTGGAAGCAGTTCAATAATTTTCTTTCCTCTTTAAAAATTCTAGTCTAATATCTTTCACTAGTTTTTAGTTCAAACAGTAGTTTTCTTTCTTCACACAAATCATATTTAATAACTTATATTTTTCTTTGAAGCAGAAAGATGAAAGAGATAGAAGGAGAAGGAAAATACGAGTGGAACCTGGTGTCCTACGCTTACTCGAAATCTGACAATGCCCGTTTGATTCTGATGACTTTGAAGAGCTCCCTGTTCGTGCTTCCAAATCTCCCCTACAGAATTTCGCCCTCGAACTCGAATCCGATTCTTTGTTCAAAAAACTCTCCAGGACAATCACCAGAAACATATTGAAAATCCCTTTCTATAACTCTCCTCCAAATACAACAGAAGATTCCAATATCCTTTCTCAAATTTCAGAATACAAAGCCCAAATCTTGTGCAATTTCTGTAACAAATATACTCTGTGTGTGAAAAACTTCCAATTTTCCTAATTAAATAAAAGATATTGTCCGTTCTTTTTCAAAAACTCTAAAAAAAAACAAAAATAAAATAAAATAATTCTTTAAAAGCAAGCTTTTACTCTGATCTGTATTCTTATTCGTTCTCACAACTTTTTCAGTCTTTTATTTGTTTTATTGTTTTAATTTCTATTTTTACCACTTTACTTGCACATCACATTCTCTATTTAATTTGAATAATTTATTCTAATAATTATCCTCCACCAGATAATTGATTAAAATAATTTAAAACACATTTAATATTTAATTATCATTTAATTGAAACACATGACTTTCAAAATAATTAAATCATTTAAATATTTAAATAGAATTTAATCTAACATTAAAATAAACAATTATTTCAATCATTTAAATAAAATAAATCATTACTTATAAAATGCCACCTTAAATAAAATACGACAAAACACAAAACACAAACACAAATGATGACAATTACACAAAAATGAACAATACCAAACAAACGAGACGATCTGACATCATGGGATGGGATGACTTCATCGTCACCTCTGTTTCAACATTTAACCGTTGGGCTATTGGTGCTCGCCCTGTCCTGCCGAAACAGGTGGAATCGAGACTTGTACCTGCAATACCTTCATACAGATGAAGTTGTGTACATGTGCATACCTATATAGATAAAATTGAAGCATTAAATTAAAGTACTGCATTGTGAGAAGGAATTGCAACATAACAGGGCACTCGCGAATGAGTGATGCTATATTGTCCTTCATCACACCTATTCTAACAATTATAATATAACCAATAAATTAACATTTCTAACTAACAATCATCTCATAACATATTTAATTAAATCACTGCATCATATCATAATTTTGAAAAACAACTACTATAACCAACCATAATGTCATATGAAATAATCATGTCCATAATGAAATAATAGCATCATCAAACGTCTAACTATCCAAATCAAACAATAATAGTATCATCATGGTATCTGAGTATCAAAACATAACATAACACTACTGAGTCCAACTAGCAACTAGGAGGGTTATTACATCCTCCCCCCCCTTAAATCCGGCTTACTCCTGTAAGCCAAAAAACAAGTAAGGATAGGATTCTCTCATACGGGAAGCATCCTCCCATGTCGCTAAAGCCTCATCATTGGGATCCCACTGGACCCTCACCTGCTCAATATCCCTGCCTCTGAGAACGAGCCTCCTATGCTGCACCACGGCCACGGGCTCTAGAGCTAGCTGCCCGTCCTCGACTTGTAGAGCATTCCAATCAAGTACGTGAGTAACATCAGGAAAGTAAGGTCTAAGAACTGATACATGAAAAACATCGTGAATCCGTGACAGACTGGGTGGCAATGCCAGGTGATAGGCAACAGGACCAATACGCTCTAACACCTCAAACGGACCCACGAAACAGGGTGCAAGCTTAGAACCCTTTCCATAACGAATAGGGCTCTTCCGAGGACGAACTCTGAGAAACACTCGATCTCCAACTGCAAACTGCCGATCTACTCTGTGTGCATCAGCAAATTTCTTCTACCTGTCTTGAGCTGCTACCAGATGCTCTCGGATGCGAGCTACCTGTTGCTCCATGTCACGAAGCATCTCAGGCCCAAGAAGAACCCTGTCCTCTAATCGATCCCAACTCAGAGGGGTACGAAAAGGACGACCATACAAAGCCTGATATGGAGCCATGCCAATCGAACTGTGATAGCCATTATTGTAGGCAAACTCTACCAAATGCAAGTAGTCCTCCCAACGAGACTGTTGGTCCATGACATACACATGAAGCATATCCTCAAGCACCTGATTAACTCTCTCAGTCTGACCATCTGTCTCAGGATGGTAGGCAGAACTAAAATTCAACTTAGTCCCTAAGGACCGCTGAAGGGATGTCCATAATGCAGAAGTGAATACCGGATCTCTGTCAGAAATAATCCTGCGCGGTATCCCATGTAATCTAACAATATCCTCCATGAACACCCTAGCCACCACTGATGCAGTATATGAAGATCGAATAGGAGAGAAACTAATCTATTTAAGGATCTAGGACAATAGCTTATAGAATGCTTAACGTAAATGATCACTTAATTACAATGCTCAAATAAACAAATGAACATAATATAATTGCCAAGATAATGAACTGAAAATAAAGAGAGAAGATAAATAGGAGACAAACATAATTGATAACGGAGTTCGTCCCTAAGGACTACGTCTCTGGGCCCCTCTCCAACGGAGTGACCGATCCGATTATACTCCAAAATCAGTTACAATTGCTACAATGACTATCTCCTTCAAGCACAGCAGCATAACGTTCCTCTGATGTGCGGAAATGTCTGCAAAATCTCCCAAGCATTCTCTCGTTCTCACCACCTGGACTTGGCAAAACAAGGCCTACTACCTCTCTTTTTATACATAAAATTTGCCTAATTAGGCCTAACCACCAAATTAATTGCATAACCCCCTTCTATATCTCGTACAATCCTCTGATATCTCCATTTAGTTTGTTGGTTTTGATTGTTAGAGGTAGCTTTTGTTTGTTTTGGCTTATTTAGCCATTTGTTTAAGGTTCAGTTGACAGTCTTGTAACAAAACGAACCATTGCCTATATATATAAAAGGCAGTCTGCGTCGTCCACCGGTTGCATATAATTTTGTTAAGGGCGTGGTTGGCGGTTCCAACCCCGCCGGCCACGCCTTATACCCAACTCCACAAGTCTTAAACAACAAAAACACCCGCTAACAATATACTACTCAAAGAATTTGCGGGCGCAACGGTGGCTATATGTTTTAGTGGCCGTGGGGTCGGCGGTTCCAACCCCGCCGGCCTCGCCTTATAACAAATACCCGAATCAACAAACAACAAAAAAAATGCTCCCCACATATGATTGACGCGAGCTCGCCGGTGCAACGGTGAACGGCTCGGCTGGCTGGGCGGAGATCGCGGTGTCAAACCCCAACAATTTTTTGTTAAAACAAACCAACTCGACCGCCGAAGACCTGAGGACATGTGTCACTATCTAATTCGCCCGCTGGTGCTGATGTGTCCGCTGACGTAGCTGTCGACGTGTGCTGACTGGGCTGTCACCTATGATGTCGTACTATACGGCTGGACACGTGTCGCCCACTAATTGGTCAGTACCATCTGACTCACCTGCCATGTGTCATGCCGAAATTCACCCATATAGAATCCGTACAGTATGGACTGACACGTTAGCATGATGACGTCATCATCTGTACCCTCAAGTTGACTGAAGTTTGACTGCTTCTAACTCGAGCATATGGCATCAGATTTCGACGAAACGAACGCCGTCAGAATCGTCTCGACGAGCTCTTCGCGATGATGCTGGTTCTGTCAATTTTTGAGATGGTTATTTTTTTGCCTTCTGGACGCCCCTGAAGCCAGTTTGACTGGAATTTTGACCGGCCGTAACTTGCACAAACGGAGTCCTTATCGCCCCGTTCAGGTTGTGTTGGAATCAGGACGTCGTTCTCTTTCTGATGGTGCTGAAATCTGGAGTATTGGGAACACTTCAATTTTCACTAAAAAATTGTCCCCTGGATCAGAAATGGGCTACCTTGGTCAACCTGTCAATAGTGACCATGATAGCATTGTGTCGCCTAGAAGACATAGGCAACCCGACTATAAAATCCATAGAGATGATGTCCCACTTCCACTTTGGAACAAGATGCGGCTGCAACAAGCCTGCCGGATGATGATTCTCAGCCTTAACTCCCTGACATTCAAGACACCTAGCCACAAAATCAGCAATGTCACGCTTCAATCCTACCCAAAAATATAGTGAACGAAGATCAGCGTACATTTTCTTAACTCCTGGGTGTGCCGAATAAGGAGCCCTATGAGCTTTCATCAAGATAAGGGTACGAAGACCCTCTACAGTCCAAGTACATACATACAGCCTGCATAGCGCAAAACACCATCCGAATCCAAAGAGTATCCTACAAATTTACCTTCCAAAGCTCTACCCGACTCAATCTCTGCCTTCACTACTTGATACCAATCATCAGAAGAAAGAGCTGCAATAATCTGACTCTTCAAATCAACCTCAAGAGTCATAGCGGATAACTCATGCCTGCGTCTACTCAAAGCATCTGCTACAACATTCTCCTTACCCTGAATATATTTCACCTCAAAGTCGTATTCACACAAAAATTCTATCCACCTTCTCTATCTCGCATTCAAGTTCGGCTGCGTAAAGATGTACTGCAAACTACGGTGATCTGTGTGCAACTCGAATCGATGCCCAAGGAGAAAGTGTCTCCACCTCACCAAGGCATGCACAACTGCGGCCAACTCCAAATCGTGAGTGGGATAATTAAGCTCATGGTCCTTCAGTTTCCGTGACTCATAAGCAATCACTCGACCTTCTTGCATCAACACAGCCCCTAAACCTTCCAAAGAAGCATCTGTACAAACAATGAAATCACCTGACGGATCAGGAACTGCTAAGATGGGAGCACTAGTCAACTTATCCTTCAGTGTCTAGAAAGCTAACTGACATTGTTTGGACCAAAGAAACTTCTTTCCTTTCCTCTGCAAAGAGGTGATAGGATGAGCCAACCTAGAAAACCCCTGAACAAACCGCCTATAATACCCTGCAAGTCCCATGAAGCTACGAATTTCTGAGACATTTGTGGGTGCAGGCCAATCCACAATGGCCTGAATCTTTGCAGGATCAACTGAAATTCCCTCACCTGAAATCACATGGCCCAAATACTAAACTTCAGTCTTGTAAAAGTCACACTTTTTGAGGTTAGCAAACAATTGATTATCCCTTAAGCACTGCAACACCAGTTTTAGATGTTCCTCATGTTCCTCCATCGACCTAGAATAGATCAGAATGTCATCAAGAAACACTAGAAAAAATTTATCCAAGTATGTACGGAATACTCCATTCATTAGACTCATAAAGACCAAAGGTGCATTTGTTAACCCGAACGGCATCACAGTGAACTCGTAATGTCCGTATCGAGTTCGAAATGCGGTTTTGTGAATATCTGCATCTGCAATCCTCAACTGATGATATCCCGATTTGAGATCAATCTTAGAGAACACCTTTGCCCCTTTTATCTGATCGAAGAGATTGTCAATTATGGGTAATGGATATCGGTTCTTCACTGTTACCTTATTCAATTTCCTGTAGTCAATACACAAGCGAAGAGAACCATCCTTCTTTTTCACAAATATCACGGGTGCTCCCCAAGGCGATACACTTGGGCGGATAAAGCCCTTGGCCAACAATTCTTCCAACTAAAGATGGAGTTCCTGTAATTCTTGCATTGTCATCCGATATGGAGCTCGAGATATTGGCTCGGCTCCAGGTACCAGATCAATCCTGACATCCACATCTCGCTTGGCGGCATACCAGGAATCTCCTCTGGAAACACATCAGAAAAATCCTTAAGAAGGGGGTAATCATCCAATGACAACCCCTGACTATCCTCAGATTCCAAGTCACTCACAGATACTGCAAAGAGCTGACAACCCTGTCGGAAGTTCCTTTTGAGTTGCAAGGCAGAGATCATACGTAATGAGATGGGTCTCTAAATACCCAAGATCTCCACCTCCTTACCAGAGTCATCAATGCACCGCACTGCTTTACGTCGGCAGTCAATCATAGCACGATGTGCACTCAACCAGTCCATGCCCAAGACAATATCATAAGACCCGTGTGGCAAGATTCTGATGTCCACCTTAGTTGACATTTCACCTATACTCAAATTACAATCCTGCACAAGCTTCTCTACCACAACCCTTAACCCTGAGGCTAATTCGACATGCCATTTTACGCCTTGACTAATTGCCACCAGACCACATCGCTCAACTACTAAAGGTGATATAAAGGAATCAGATGCACTAGAATCAAAAAGTATAGAAATGCTAGAATTATTCAACACACCTGATGCCTCAACCACCGTGTTCTGATGAACTGCTTGCCGATTATCCACTGAAGTGAAAACACGATGAGATCTCCCTACATCACCTACTGTTGGCTCTGATGCTGCTGGTCTCTGATTAAAGCTGGAAGTGTTCTTCTGAGGACACATCCTAGCAATATGCCCCTGCTGGCCACAAGAGAAACACCCAGTACCTCTGCCAAAACCTCTGCCCCCTGATGGAGCATTTGACTGCTGAAAACTCCCACGACTCGGTGTTGACTAGAAACTAGGTGCAAGCTGTGCAAATCGTTCTTGACGAATCCGGTTCCTGTTCCGATCCTTGCAAAACTAAGAATTGCCACCCTATTGAGATTGAGTGTTCTTCTATCTCGACTGCTGCTGCTGACCCCCTTTCGAGGGTGGATACCTGTTCCTAGAAGATCCTGCTCCCTATGACTGCCCTCCATGAGTAACATAACTAGGTGTGGGTGTGCTGCCAATCTGTACTCCGATGTGACCACCCAAATCCATGGCCAAATTCTCCTCCACTAAGCGATCCTTTTCAACTGCCATTTCCATCGTCTTCAGCTCAAAGACTCGTACGCCACCACTGATGCGGGCATTTAAGCCCCAAACAAAATGCTGCACTAACATGCCCTCATCGTGGCTAATCCCTGCATACTACTTCAACTCATAGAAGTGCCTCTCATACTGCTCCACTGACATAGACAACTGCTTGAGATCGTGAAACTCGTCAGCCTTGCGCTGCCTCCAATGGTCTGAGAGAAAACGAGCTTTGAACCTGTCCAGGAACAACTCCCAAGTAACCATACTAAGGTCAAGATGTAACTTCTGTTCCTCAAGACGCCACCAAGTAGATGCGAAGCCTCGCAGGTGCATAACCGCACATCGAGCCTTGGTATTGCTACCGTAGGGGTGCATAGCGAAGCAGCGATCTAAGTCAATTAACCAGGTCTCAGCCTCTAGACCTCCTCCTGAACCATCAAAAGTAGGAGGGTGTGCCCTCATCAAATCTCTCATATGGCCTGCTATGACTGCATCCTGAACCACATCTGTATCCCTGCGCCTCAGAGACCTCTCTCTCTCTCCACCTGGTGTACCTCATCTGGCCTGGGTCCCAATCGATCAATAATCTCTCCAAGTATATGTTGTAACTGACCGTCTAGACCAAGTTGTGCTGGATTCTAGCCACCTGATGGAATGCTATGAAAACTCTGTTGTTCCTCATGCTCGGAACCATGGGAACTAGGAACTGAGGGGCTTCGCCGGTTTGCTCTAAGACCGGCACCACGGCCTCTTGCACGGCCACGTCCTCTACCTCGAGGCATAATTCTGCACAACAAGATAAAGTACAAAATGAGCTCAAGAGTCACACGCACGGTAACCTAATGGACTACACTACCCAAAGACCCTAGCATTTGCAACCTTGGCTCTGATACCAAGTTGTAACACCCGTCGTGCAAACCCCAGAGAACACACACAATGCAAATAATTTTTTTTTAAAAACAATTAAATTAAACATGCAAATATATTAAACTATAACCACATAGCATATTACATAGCATTAACACAATTAGTTCTCTGGGGCATGCGAGGTTACATCGCAACAACTAAACGGAAATAAAGATAAAGATTACAACATAACCATTTATATAATAATAACCAAGAATGAGAATACATCCAATAACCATGATGCGAGAATAATAAATATCACATAATACAACCATAATAAATCTCTTAATAAAGATACCAATAATCTTAACTATTACATCATCATTTTAATGATACATTAAATTCTTTTGATAAATGAATTACATTGAATTTCCCAACATGGGGATTGATACAAGAACAATGAAATCTGAAATATAAAGTGAATCCTGGTACAACTCCAACTGTGGAAATGCTGAGAAGACAAGATGCTGATGGGGAACCCAATGGGTGCAGAGCACGTTCCACCCAACCATGTGAATTACAAGTAACTCACCCCCCATGCTTAGAGGTGACGAGGAAGAGAACCCAACCATGAATTCCAAACCGACTCAACAACAACATAGCACAAAAAAATAGGTACAACTCAAGGAATACAATGAACAACCATCAACGTTCTCAATTTACATAACAAGTTAAAACTATGAAACTCATCACAATTAACCAACGTATCATCAATTATACAAGAAACTAAATAGCAATCATAACCCGAATTCACAAGAATCGGAAAACAACATAAAGACACAATATCCAGAGGCAACTACAAAATAGAACACGAGGGCATCAAGTGGAGAGTGTCATCGCATAGCTCTCATGGGATTCTCCTGGCCCTTCCTCCAACTGAGGCGCCAGCACCCATCTATGGATCTCCTGGCCCTTCCTCCTAACTGAGGCGCCGACACCATAGGGTAGCTAATGCGGAGCCGATAATCTCTCATGAAGACGAGACTACGGCTTTGTCGACCACGGCCTTCTCAGTCTATCACTAGTCTATGGTAGCCCTAATGCATAGACGAGGAAACCAGTTTTAATTATCTTGTGTGATTTACTACCCAACCCCCTAACTTTTATTGTTTAGGTTATCACTTGTTTAACTACTCTTTCATGGGTTATCCTGAGCCTTTCCTGATTCTGAGGTGCCGGCGCCCACGAAGAGCCACTCCCCCTATGACCCCTAACATATCTCAAAGAAGGCAAGGGTTGAACTAGCAAATATAAAGCATAACACCAAAAACTAGATACACGAGGCATTATCCCTCTCGCAATTACTCATAATCAAAAGTCTTACAAACCCGTTCAACCCTTCCTAACATAACACCAATAACATTCAAAAGCATAAGCAAGAGGCGAACAACACTTTAAATAACAAGCCTCTGGAACAAGGTTTCACAAACCAAAACAGTTCCCACATCGACAACACTAAACAAAGAAAACCATAACATAAAAAGAAACCTTAGATTACATTTGCAAGGTTGCACCATTAAGTTTGATTCCAATCTCGATTATGTAATTAAATACGATTGTCCAAATAAGGTTCACAATCACAATTAAAAGCTAATTCTTGTCTAAACAAATTTGTTTAACCAAAACAATAATTAAACAGTGCCCTTATAAGATACATAAAAATTACCTGGATATGAACAAAATTGAACATTTAAATCAAATATAAAATTACATTCTTAAAATGTAATTAATTAACATTAAAATTACATAATCATAATTCCATTTTAAAATAAGTAATATTAAATAAAATGATTATAACTTCACCTTTTTTTTAAAATAAAATACATAATAATTATATTTTAAAATATATATAGATATATAATTATATATATATATATATATATATATATATATATATATATATTGATATATATATATATATATATATATATATATATTGATATATATATATATATATTATAGATATAACAAAAAAAAAACATATATAAAATAACTAAATAAAAAATAAAATTTAAAACAAACCACATACGGACTGCCGCGGCTGTACAGCGGCCCTTACGGCTGCTGTACGCAGCAGTCCGCCATAGGGGGGCGAGTGGGTATGGCCTGCCGTGCCCTCCCAACCCCTATACAACTTTTAATTAAACAAAATTTTGATTTCATAAAAAAAAACTTTAAATTTTTTTTTATATGATAACTTTAAAAAAAAAAACACATTTTAAAATAAAATGTATAAAATTTTGATATAGAAACACAGAAAAAAATGTTTTCTTTTAGAAATCCGAATTGATAAAGTTCATTCCTTGCCGGCGTATGACCGACGCATAGATTAACGTAATAAAAATAAATAAACCAAATACTTATATATATATATATATATTAACATCCAGAATAAAAGTACAGAGGGTAAAATATAGATAACAGAATAAAATACAAAGCAATGAATATTTCATACATAATTATATATTTGTAAACCCTCAAATGTATTATTTTCAATAAGGAAATCATTTTTCTTTAAATGTTATTTTTGTTAATTTGAATATTTCAGAAGCTAAAGGTTTTTGATTTGACAGATTGGAAGCAGTTCAATAATTTTCTTTCCTCTTTAAAAATTCTAGTCTAATATCTTTCACTAGTTTTTAGTTCAAACAGTAGTTTTCTTTCTTCACACAAATCATATTTAATAACTTATATTTTTCTTTGAAGCAGAAAGATGAAAGAGATAGAAGGAGAAGGAAAATACGAGTGGAACCTGGTGTCCTACGCTTACTCAAAATCTGACGATGCCCGTTTGATTCTGATGACTTCGAAGAGCTCCCTGTTCATGCTTCCAAATCTCCTCTACAAAATTTTGCCCTCGAACTCAAATCCGATTCTTTGTTCAGAAAACTCTCTAGGACAATCACCAGAAACATATTGAAAATCCCTTTCTATAACTCTCCTCCAAATACAACAGAAGATTCCAATATCCTTTCTCAAATTTCAGAATACAAAGCCCAAATCTTGTGCAATTTTTGTAACAAATATCCTCTGTGTGTGAAAAACTTCCAATTTTCCTAATTAAATAAAAGATATTGTCCGTTCTTTTTCAAAAACTCTAAAAAAAAACAAAAAAACAAAAAAAAAAATTCTTTAAAAGCAAGCTTTTACTCTGATCTGCATTCTTATTCGTTCTCACAACTTTTTCAGTCTTTTATTTGTTTTATTGTTTTAATTTCTATTTTTACCACTTTACTTGCACATCACATTCTCTATTTAATTTGAATAATTTATTCTAATAATTATCCTCCACCAGATAATTGATTAAAATAATTAAAACACATTTAATATTTAATTATCATTTAATTGAAACACATGACTTTCAAAATAATTAAATCATTTAAATATTTAAATAGAATTTAATCTAACATTAAAATAAACAATTATTTCAATCATTTAAATAAAATAAATCATTACTTATAAAATGCCACCTTAAATAAAATACGACAAAACACAAAACACAAACACAAATGACGACAATTACACAAAAATGAACAATACCAAACAAACGAGACGATCTGACATCATGGGACGGGATGACTTCATCGTCACCTCTGTTTCAACATTTAACCGTTGGGCTATTGGTGCTCGCCCTGTCCTGCTGACACAGGTGGAATCAAGACTTGTACCTACAATACCTGCATACAGATGAAATTGTGTACATGTGCATACCTATATATATAAAATTGAAGCATTAAATTAAAGTACTGCATTGTGAGAAGGAATCGCAACATAACAGGGCACTCGCAAACGAGTGATGCTATATTGTCCTTCATCACACCTATTCTAACAATTATAATATAACCAATAAATTAACATTTCTAACTAACAATCATCTCATAACATATTTAATTAAATCACTGCATCATATCATAATTTTGAAAAACAACTACTATAACCAACCATAATGTCATATGAAATAATCACATGTCCATAATGAAATAACAGCATCATCAAATGTCTAACTATCCAAATCAAACAATAACAGTATCATCATAGTATTTGAGTATCAAAACAAAACATAACACTACTGAGTCCAACTAGCAACTAGGAGGGTTATTACATATAGACACAAACTAGGGAGATAAACAAAAATGGTTTGTGACAACATGAAAACTGCAAGCTTGGATGCCAGCTCAAAACAATTGCTTATACATTTCATGGAAAATCCACTTGAAATCTGTGGTGATACTATCAAATGGGTAGATATCATTCATAGGAAAGGAAGTGTCTTCCAAAGCCACATTTCTAAAAATAATGAGATTTCAAGACAAACCATAATTCTAATGGTAGGGTTAGTTTGAAAGAAGTTAAATTTTGTTAAGGGAATCCTTCTTAAGCCAAGGAATAATATCCCATTCATCAGGGATTTTTCTGATTTTAGTCAATAATAATTGGTCAATGCTAGCATGCATTAGATAATTAGTGATCCAATTCTATTCTTTGTATCAATGCCCAAATGAAATGACCTTAAAGATTTTGAGAATCAAGCTTTGATTCTTTAATGATATTCTTCTTTCAGAGAGTTTTTTAACAAACCTTGCAATCATAGTCTACTACCACTTCTAGTTTTTTACATCTTAAGTGAAAACCATTTAGAGAATTTCTAAAATCACCAAAGCTTCTACGTCATTAATTGATTTGGAATTGAAAGAAAAAGAGCCACCAATGATTAAAAAAACCCAAGGTGCATTTCTAACAACGCCAACTCTATCCTATCTTGGATTACCCCAGGTTGTTCCATCAAAGCTTAGTTTAGACCCTATCTAGGTTGTAACTGTTTTTCAAAATTTAATTCTTTTAAAATATATTCAAATTTACTTCACTCTTAACATTTACCATTTTTTTCTAGCCAACATAGGTAGCGGAGTTGGCTTGGGCCGTGGTTTTGCTACCAATTGGTTTCATGTTCAACTCTACTCTCGCATTTACTTGGTTTGGACTGGCTTGCCAGTTGTTTGGTCCCCCCGCAGGGGACTAGTCTCACCCCTGCTCACCCCAAGTACCAAAAATATAGGCTTCCAGGCCACTAGGCGAGTTTGCGGGGATATCCAACAAAAAAAAACATTTACCATTTTTTAAATTATTTTGAAAAGGGCTTTCTTTCACATTTTTTTTTGACATTGAAATGCATTGCCAAGTCAGAAACTCTTAATTTGTAGGGGAAATATGAGTTTTTAATCTCTTAAATAGTAGCATAAAAACTCTACATGTTTTTAATGTCTTGTCAGGAAAGTCAGTCAACCTCAATCAAAATACAACTAGAGAAGTACGACATCAGGGCATTCGAGATGCAAGCCCAAAAATTGCAAGTATACGGTGGTGTGGCTTTTACCATACTAGAATCATCCTACTAACTTTGGATCATAGATTTGTTACTCAATATTGTATCTATTATTACCAAAATATTGTCTACCCTTCTTTCTTTACATTTTTCACCATCTTTGTTTGATGTATTTTCATCTCTTCTAGGTTTTTCTCTCCCCCAATCTACTTTCTCTTTGTGGACACATTGTATACCCTCTACCCTATTCCCTTCATCTTCTATTCATTTCCTTCATTGTTGGTGAGACCTCTATTTTTTGATATTTGTGTCCCAATTCCATGCACACTTTCGTATATCGAGCAGTTGGTCCCAATTCCATGCACACTTTCGTATCCACCCATCATTGGTCATCTTCCCAAGTTTGGAGAGTCAAAGGTTCCAAACTGTCAACCAATCCATCTCTTATCCCTAAACACACTCCATCCACGCCTCCACGCATGATATCCAATTCTCATATTGACCATGTATTGGCAATGACCCTTCATCATAAGGATTCAGAAGGCACTTTATCGCGATGTACGCACCAAGATAAAGTTAACTCTAGTATCGACGAAGCAGATCAAGAATCCCAAAACCTGCATTCAAGTGCATGTATCTTGGCAAAGCAGCTTCTTCAAGCAGGATATCGATGGCACATTATGACAGGGGCATCTATGCCAACACCACCTTGTGATTCAGCATGAGCTTAAAATCTTTCAAAAAAAACCAAAAAAAAATCAAAAAAGCAAAAAATCCAAAAAAATTAGAAAAAGGATTGAAAACAGTAAAGATAAAAAATCATCCTATAGTGAAAACCGCATGGGTGGCACTTTGGGAAAGACCATGATGAAAACCTAGCAAACAGGCGTCATGTGTGGAATCGAGCATCTATGTGCGCCACTTCAGGTGAAAGCATCTCATCCCATCCGTAATAAATTGAGCATTCCATCCATCTTATCCATAATAAATCCATCCATCCATAAGCCATTTATCTAATCCATCTTTATCCATCTACGTCCATCATGCAAGTTATCTTGATCTTGATAAAAAAATTTGGGGCACACCTTATGCTTGCTTATGATAAACATCTTAACATGGGTCATTTTCATCGATCCTATCCTATGCAGCGTTATCTGAGCCATGAAGCATTATCCAATGAGCTTTCTTTATCTGAACATCTCATCTTATCGCAAGATAATCCGTCGCATCCTTCGTATGCTTACCATATCCATCCATCCATACACCTATCCAAGCATCCATCCGTAACATTCCATACATTGCTAGACATTGGGGGCAGATATTGGCATCTTGCTTCGAGAATAAATCTTGATCTATATCCTCCTACTCATGTGGTGATCCGAACATTGGAAAACGTGAAATCAAACTGGTCAAAGCACTCATGAGCAAAAATCCGAATCACTAGCCCATGGCATATTTTAACGAGAAGACATTCCTTATCAGTCTTCATCTTCAATCGAACATCGATACAAACAATCAATATCAGTCACATCTAGGTTGCACTTCAAACATCAACATCACATCATCTAAAACATCTTTTGTTTCAAACCAAGCTTCATCAATCATGATCAATCAAAATTCAATCAAGAAATCATCAGGATATCCTTGTGTTGCTTAACACTATCCTTACATTGTTGTGCATCCTCAACAATGTTATCATCATCAATCCCATCAACATCCCAATCCTTGTGTTGCATAACACTATCATTGCATTGTTGTGTATCCTCAACAATGTTATCATCATAATCAATCCATCATCATCTTGGGATATCCTTCCCGATCATTGTGTTGCTTAACACTATCCTTGCATTGTTGTGCATCCTCAACAATGTTATCATCATCAATCATGATCAATCAAATCCTTGCATTGTTGTGTATCCTCAACAATGTTATCATCATCATCCATCCATCGATCCAATAAATTAACCTTAGTTTGGTTTTAGCAAAATCCTCAAACAGAGCACTGATATCACATCCATATCAAAATCGTCAAAATCATGAAAAAAATCCAAAAACATCCAAAACATCAAAAAATCCAAAAACATTCAAAAAAAAATAAATGTCAAAAACATTAAATCCGAACTACGTCGTCTCTGAGCTTAAACGTAGGCAAGGCTCATCTTTGATCAGCCCCGAGACATCAAAATCCAAAAACATTTGAAAAACATCAAAATCCAAAAACATTGCAAAATTCAAAAAATCAAAACATTTGTAAAAAATCTCAAAAACTACCAAAAACAGCCTCAAAACATTCCAAAAACATCAAAAACATCCAAATATTTGAAAAATCCACTTGTCCCATTTCGCTTTCACTCGAAATAATCAATCATCCATAATAAACTGATCATCACCTTCATCCTTTGGCGAAACAAATAGAAACAATCATAGCAATTGGAAAAATCAAAGCTTCAATCGTAAAATCAAAATCGAAACAACAAACTTTTAAAACAAAATCAAACTCTTGATCAGTCGCAAACATGTCAGTCAACCTTATATCAACAGCCTATCAATCAACTTATCAAACCATCATCATCCTGTACAATTCATGTCCTAGGATATATAGTTCTGACAATGGGCATCATTTTGGATATCACTTGGATTCCTATCCTATCAAAACACATCCCTTTAGCTGAAGGTATGAAGAACATTGGCTTGTTTGTGTACTTGATCTTTTCTTTTGATTTATCTTATTGCGCTCATTCCAAGGACCTCTCGATGATATCCGAACGAAGGATTTAGAGAGATAGGAATGGCGATCATTATCTTTTGTCGCTATGCTTGTTGGATGTTCTTGTAAAATAACTTGGAATACTTGCTTTGTTAAAGGTTTTCAGATGTCAAGTGTGAACAAGAATACTCCTATCTTCTTGTTGAGTCAAAGTCCATCACACTAGGTACAACGCCATCCAGTTCTTGATACCTTGATGCATGTACCTATGTGTGTTATCAAACATAAAGTAAGTGACCCTTTGAAAATCCCAATCCTTGATAAGCAAATCATCATCATTTATCATCATCATCATCTATCATCATCATCTCTAATAAAGTCTCGACCAATCATGGACTTGATGGATCCTCTTGTCATCATCTCATTTTTTTGCTAACATAACATCGCCAATGCATCCATCATGCATCCATCATGCATCCATCCTACATCCAGAAAACTGTCAGCATACCACATATCATCCATATCATACATCATAGGAAACATCGATCATTTCACTTGCATTGCATAATCATTATCATAATATAGATCTGTTAGTCTAAACATCTGCATAAATCATCCATTGCATAATCATGGCATATCACATCATCCATCTCATATCATATCATCATTTAATTTGTTTAGGATAATATAGATTTGTTATTCTAAGCATCTTGAAATCATCTCATTTGCATCATCATCCATAACCACCCATTTTCAACCTCTTTATCGCGAGATCGACCCTCAAATTGAATCTTTTCACTCGATCTCTCGAGGGGGAAATATACCAGTGTACTTCTTTCCGCTGGGGCATCCGAAAAATCAATTTTTTTTTGAATTTTGATCGCGGCAAGTTATTCTTTGAACCAACGCAACAAGTACATTGCTTCAAAGAGGGGAAAAATGTAGACACGTCAAATTAGCATTATGCATATTCATCCGCTCATTGAATTGATCAAACGCAACAAATCCATTCATAAGGTAAATCAGGTCAATCCAAAGGTTTAATCAAATAATACCATTTCATCTCTCATAAATCATTCAACTTTCATCTTGCATCATCCATTTAATTAAATAAATAAGGACTTTATTTAATTAAAATCTCAAAAATCCATATTTCATCCTTTTCTGATTTAAATAAATCAACTATTTAAATCATGAAAGTCAAAATCATCTAAACACCATTGAGCTAACCTAATCATCATCTATTGAATCTAACCCTGATTAAATGCTAATCTCATCCCACTTGCATTCTCTAGATTTGGCCACTTGCACATGAAATTGCATTTAATTGATTTATCAAAATCTTTATTTTCAACTTGGCATAAAGGAAGAATAGTCTCCAAGTTTGAATCTCCCCCCAAGTGGACATGTACACCCAACAGAGCATTTATGAGGCCTTACATGTATCTTACATGTCCCCTTCCAAAGTCAAAATCAACATTCATTGCCAATTTGAATTCAAATTCTCCCTCTCATGGGTAGTCTTCCCAAATCTTGCACAACCATTGACCACTCACCACTTGACAAGTGTCCTCCTATCATTGGCAGAATCTTTAGTCCCACATTGGTCCCTCTTCAACACTCAGCATTTGAAAATCTTTAAATACAAGCTTCATCTTTGAGCAAATCCTCCACAATTTTATGCAAGGTTACTCTCTTCATTTGAAATTTGGTCTTGTCCATTTCACTCCATCATCTCCATCATTTACACAACTTGAGCTTTGATCAAGGGTTGGGAAAGGGTCACTAGCACATGTGACACCAATCCACTATGGAATAAAGTTTTGATCATGTTTGTGTATGCTTGCAATCAATTATTCTTATTCTATTTAGTTTTGCATATTCTAACATGGTTAAGTATTTCATAGGGATATTAAATTTAATGTGTTTGAAATGACTAAAGCATGATATTATTATGTTAAGATTTCTGACCATTTGCAGATTTGATGTCCACAAAATGGCGCTAGAAGGAGGGCTTGAACACATTTTTTCTAATTACCATACAAGGCTGTGCGATATGCTATATGGGATTGAACTTTTAGCAAGATTTACAAATAGTTTTAAAAATTTCTCTCTTGCTATATTTGATTTCGACTTATAAGCTTCAAAATCTCAAAATCATCTATTGAAGTTCTGTCTTTGGAAGCATAATGGACAAGACTTGCTCACATAATTTTTCTATTTAACATCGATTACAGTAACTTCTCTTCCATAAGTCTCATTCGCCTTTATCATGCCACCGTAATGTCTAATTGTTTGAAATTGATTTCCTATTAATGATGGAGTATTGGCCATTCTACTTGCATAGGGCGGCATAACAGGCAGAGTAACAAGTGATAGCTGTCAGTTTGATTTTGTCAGAGGAAAGGCTCTCATTTTAGTTTTTTTTTTTTTTTCTGACACATGCCTATCAAATGCATTTTCTTTAAAAGCCTTCATCTGTTGTTTTCTGCATCCAGGCATACTAAGTACATTGATGGTTACAATAAACACTCTTGACTGTTCTATACGCTTGCTAATTGAATTTACCAGAAAGTGCCTAGAGCCTTTCCATCAATTCTACATTGTGACTAGCTTTACACCCATGGCGTTGAATTCTCTCTGTTCGCTGGTACCTTGCCAGGTTTGACAAGTGCGGCACAAGTAAGGACCACTGGAAATAACTATTGTAGGTTACAATAGAACACATACACTGTTACATTATTCTAGGAGCTCGTGTTTCTTTTGAGGAGATTGTGAGGATGCTTGTCAAGGACTGTAGAAGGCGGCCTTATACCAGCTAATAGCATTTGTTTAAGAAGTTTACGCTTTTTTATCTCTTTTGTGCAGATTTGGAAAGACGTAGCATTCCCTGATATCACATCTTTTCTTTTTTTGTTTCTAGCATACTAAGTCTTAACTGCATATTCCATATTTGTTGTAGACCAGAATGCATGCCATTCTTGAGAATCTATACACGAAAATCAGAAAAAATATATCTTAAATCTTTGTTGTAGATTCTAGCGTATTATGGAATCCATGATAATGTTGGCTGTTTAACATTTGGAAGCAGCCAAAGACCACTGGAAAATACAAACTTGTAGTTGCGATAACTATTGATAGCGATGTTCTTCTTTGAGTAGCAGCTACCTCAAGTTTTTCTCACAAGCTAGGCAAGTATCTGGCGGATCTTTCTTAACTTCGAACCAACTACCATTTCCTCCTGCACCATATAAATTCCTACAACTACTGCATTTGGTGAGGTGTCTGTATCGCATGACTTGAGATAACCCATCTGCCTGCTGTGGCTATCACTGTCCACTTTATTTTGGATTTCCTTTGTCCTCGCGAAAGCCAGTGGATTACGGAGGAAAGAGTTATTTAAAATCCAGTGATGTATTCTTTCTTTAGAATATGTCTTTATCAATCAACACACCCTCTGTCAGACTTGGTCATCGTCTGTCAGACTTGCTTGCCGCTGCCCTCTGTCCAACAGTCAATGTGCCTTGTCCATGCTTTCACATTTCTCCAAGAAACAGTCCGCGCACCTTGTCTATGCATCCACATTTCAAATTAATCATGCACGCCTTGTCAAAACAGTCTACACGCCTTGTCTAACTGCCACGCTTCTTTGAGTCATAGCCGCCACGCCTCATTGAGTGTAAATGTTAGTACATCATTAAAAATGTCAGTGCCTCTTTTGGACTAATGTGCTATGAATCATTTTTGAAGCTGATTTCATAAGTTCAAGACTTAAAATCAAATCTACTAATAGCTTTTGCAGGAGCTGGCGTAACGTTATCAAGAGATAATATATTTTAAACATATGACAGGGGTGTCAAATCACAAAGTTTTTAAATCTGCTTGCTATGTTAATAACATTGTGAATTCATGGCTGGAATAATCATATAGTGTTAATGACTTTGGCTTGGGAGATCCATGTATTTTTAAAGAGTTGAAGTATTTCTAAAATATTGTGTTTGAAGAAGACCAAGGAAAATTGATGATCTTGTGATATGATTGAATGCATTTAATGCTTGTTTTGGCATTTAATATCGATGTTTCCAATAAAATATTTGTTGAGTTATAAGTAAAGTCTTTCACATTTTAGAAAATCTTTTCATATTATTGGTAGAAAAGACTTTTACTTTTTGTTAAACAAACTCTTCACTTTTGATCAAGGTATTAAAGTTTGTGAGAAATAAAGATCCACTTGTAAATGTTCCTTTTATTGTCATGATCATCCAGATTGTTTGTTCTTTCAATTAAGATCATGATATTATTTGGAATTAATTATCAAAAACAAATTTAATATGTTGATCCTCACATAATTGTCTTTTTATCTTATAGGTACAAAAAAAAAAAAATAACGAAGGCACAAGGCACGAGGAAAACGAAAGGAGGATGATTTTTTTTTTTTTTTTGAAAACTCAAAAGTGTTTTTAAACGCTTTAAGTGTTTGTTCAACACTTCTTTATGAAATTGTTACCTTTTCGCTCCTAGGACACTAATTTTCATTTGGGTCTAAAAAGAACAATTTGGATTTTCATTGCAAAGGGCTTAAAATGAATCTTAGGACAAACTCACTAGATTTTGTTTGAGGTTTAGAATTGAACAATCAAAACTCACACTTCATTTTGGTGCTTAAAACAAACTCACAATTGCTTTGAAGGCTATAAAACGAACAAGTGCTTGAATTGTGATTTTGTCTTGGGTGCATTTTGAATTTGTATCCTCTCCCCTTGCGCTTCGTGCGATCTAGGGTGCAAGAGAAACACTCAAAATGCATTTTATTACTTTGAAACACTTCGATTTGGGCTTAAAAATTGAACATCTTATGCGAGTGTGAGTAGGGGCATTTCTGCATACATTCTCTTTCTTTGTGCCATCAAAGATCGATCAAGTTATGTATTGTCTTTGCTTGCTTTTGTTTATCTTAGAGGGCCTGCCTTGGGGAAAAAGTACTCACCCAAGGGAACGACTGAACCGGTAACACTCTAAAGCCAAGAGTATTTCCAGCCAGGATATAAATGTGGGTATTGGTTAAACGCCATTATCACACGGTTGGCTCTGACAAGATGGATCCGAAAGGGGACTCTTGCTGTATGGGTCAATCTCCACTAACGGAAAGTCCTTACTAGAACCCATGTACTAGAATTTTCCAAAATCCTTGATCTATTTGTTGGTGCAAGAACGGTCGTTCTGAAGCCGCCCCACACTTTTACGGTCTTTAGTAGAAATGGAAAACATGCCATGGGAGTTTCATGGGTGTTGATGCTTGGCTGCCCCGTATAAGTGAGTGTCGTGGAGGGGAGCCAGTGGGGTCAAGCATCTAACCATTCGCTAAAGATAGGCATAGCTAGACTTGTCCAAGTGGGGATTCAACAAATACTGTCTTACACATCCATAGGGCTTGTACATTGCATGTTTGAAAACACAGTGTGTTTATCGAAAATATTGAAAAACCAACATTCAACGTCATCATTCAAATTTCAAACCCCTTAGTTTGAGCAAATACCTTTGAAAAATCCCAAGAACTATTGCTTACCCTGGGGATTAAGTCCTTAGAGGTTTCTAAGTAATTGGGTTTACATCTTAATTTGCTCCTACAAAGGTCAACATTAGGCAACCCTTGTCTTGATTTCTTGGAACTTCCACATAGCACTTTGTGGGACAAAAATAAGTTGTGACATTGGACATTCAGTTTGAAACCTAATCAAAAAGTGTGTTTGTGGTAAAAAGTACTCATTAAGTAAAGATAACGAATTGGACCCCCACAAATGTGCTTGATATCTCTTGGTCATATTGGTCTTTTGATTGCTCTTAGAGAAAAGTGTGTTCTTCAATACCTTGGCCTAGTAAACAAAGTCTCTCTAAGTCTCTTAGGATCATCAAAACTTTCATCTATCTTCCAAGAATTCATCAACATCATCCCACAAACAACTTTAGAACTTTGGAAACATCATTTTAGACTTGGGTAAATCATCTTTAAATCAAATCAAAGTCATTTGTCTAATTAGGTGCGTGGGAATGCATCTTTTCTCATACATTTAATTAAATCAACCATCCTTTGAACAAGTTCATCCCAAGATCACATCCAACATTTTAGGGTTTACAAGTTCATCATCCAAATCAAACCAATCCAATCAAACCCTAAGTCTAGCATTGATTCAAAGTTCCTAAACGTTCATCACTCTCATCATTCACCCCATTCATTCTTCATATCATCATTGATCCTAGAACACCTTAGAGGTCAACAAGGTCAAAACACAAGAAGAACATGGAATATAAACTAGATTCATACATCATGAGCGGTCCAAACCAACCAAACTATCCAAGCCTCACGAAATCATGGGATTATGGAAACTCACATCCATACATAGGATCACTATCTCCTACGAATATCAATAGCACAACGAATGTGAGTATGCCCAATCTGAATTTTGGAACACATTTCCCAATGATAGATCTAAGTCCAAACCTACAAATCCACCAACCGAACAATCAATGCATGAGCCTTCAAACGAACAATGTCATTCCACCAAATCCCTACTTGCCAAATGTGGATGTACCAAGTGCAAGTTTTCGAAACATGAATCCTAACTCAAAAAACTTTGGAAAAATGATTTCCAATACCAACAATGTTCATCCTATCATGCCAAATCTGAACATCATCCCAAATCAGAACATTATCCAAAGTCAATTTTCCCATAATCCCATTCAAAAACCGCAAGTAGGCATCCCAAATCCACTTAAACAAAAGCCAAATCAACTATCTCAAGTGAGTCAAGATCAAAATCAAGAACAAATTTGGCGAGATCAAATTGCGGAATTTTCCAAAATAGTTGAGGCATTGAGCCAAGGGAAATCTCCACCACCATTACCTACATCATTCCTTGGTTTAGGGCTTCCCCCTTTACCTAACACCAATCATGCCATCCAAATCAATCCACCTACCATCAATCAAACCATCACGACAAATCCTTTGAATATACCATCGACATCACACCAATGGATGGTATCTAATCAAACAACAACGTCGATCCCAAATCAAAATTTGGTCTCCCAAGGACCTATCACATCGGTCAATCCAACCATCTCTATCACTTCGATCACTCCAAACACCACTATCACACCCATCACATCTCAACCCCTCACTACCATGATCACTCTAAGCGTATCTCAAACACTTGTCACTACATCCAACATGATTCTAAATCCACCACCACCCCCACCACTACCAACTTCCACCACATCAAACCAATACAATGCGACATTACAAGCTGATTTTCAAAAGGGATTCCAACAATATCTAGCCATGCAACAAGCAAGACAAGCTCAACAAGTGAAACAATCCTCTCAAGTTGCCCAAGCCTCTCAAGCTACCCAACCAACACGAGCACAAACACAAAATATGACAACTATTGAAAACAAGGATCAAGATCAATCCATCATTGAGCACACGTTTACTTCATCCAATGATCAAACCTACATATGTCAAGAGTCACTCTTTCCACCAACAAAAATTGACAATGAGCCAATTCAAGAAATATCAACATCACTTGACTCTATGGTCAAAGACATTCACAATCTCTCCACCGCAATTGTCGAAAACAATGATCAAAACCTCTCCATCGAGGAGCACATTGAGGATGTATCTACACAATCCGATGATCAACTCACCATACATCAAGAGCCACTTATAGTGATCTCTTTCAAGGAGTGTTAGGAGTATTTGATCCAATTGACATAATGCACAATCAGTTCACCTATGATCATGTTGAAAATGTCTCTACATTGCCTTACGAGTTAGAGGACATATCTCAAGAATTTATTTCAAAGAATGATCAAAATCCTTCACCAAAGTCTAGCAATGGTCCTTTTCAAAACATGTTCATCCCCTTTGACCACATGGTTACAGATACTGAAAGAACCCTAAACTCGACACTCGAGGATATTGAACCACTTACCATGTATAATGATGACATCCAAGAACCATTTATAAGCAATCCATCCTTTGGAACTGATCCATGTCAGGAACTTGATCTAAAGCATGTCGAAAGCAACTCTGAAATCATTCAAGATCAAGAATTTGTATCCTCAAGATACTACAATAATCTAATGAACACTCTCTTATCCAAGCAAGATGATCATATCCATGTAGCACATACTCCTCCATCTACCCATGAGATGCTTTCTACAGATGGGCACGTAGATGATCTTCATCTAGAACAAGATTTTGTTACACAAAAAGAGCAGATTCTTAACTCCTACAATCAAATGGAGTTATCAACATCAAGATCAAATATGTCCCAAACTCAGATCGAGGACATCATGAATAAAGATATCCATCATTATCCGCTCAATAAAACAAGTCAAATAGAACATCCAGAGTTAGCAGAGCAGCAAGTTGAAAGAACGTCACCTACAGTGGTCATCTATCAGAGAACACTTATTGAACAAGAGCTCTTGGAACAGGAGAAATCAAAGCATGAAGGTACTACTTCCACCATACTGGGGGCAACTTCGTCTCAAGCAAACGTCAACATAGGGAGCATGAAGAATCCTTATGATGAAACTAGTGTCAATACTACAACCAGCCACGCCATGAATCTTCATCCACCCATCACCCCATCCATGAATTGGGACCAACGTCAAAAGAAAGAATTGAATCAAAGAATGAAGAACGCTATCAAAGCAAAAGAAGCCAAGCTTGAAGGACAAATCAAATACATATGGATACCAAAGCATACAAAGAAAGATCATCCCTATCAAACTCCATTAGCCAAAGAAACTATGGGGAAAAATAAAAGACGGAGAGGTATCCATCAAAGATGTCCGCAAAAGAAAAAGGAGGCTTTTTAAGCGACGTACAAAGTATATCGAGCAGTTGGTCCCAATTCCACGCACACTTTCGTATCCACCCATCATTGGTCATCTTCCCAAGTTTGGAGAGTCAAAGGTTCCAAACTGTCAACCAATCCATCTCTTATCCCTAAACACACTCCATCCACGCCTCCACGCATGATATCCAATTCTCATATTGACCATGTATTGGCAACAACCCTTCATCATAAGGATTCAGAAGGCACTTTATCGCGATGTACGCACCAAGACAGAGTTAACTCTGGTATCAACGAAGCAGATCAAGAATCCCAAAACCTGCATTCAAGTGCATGTATCTTGGCAAAACAGCTTCTTCAAGCAGGATATTGATGGCACATTATGATAGGGGCATCTATGCCAACACCACCTTGTGATTCAGCATGAGCTTAAAATCTTTCAGAAAAAACAAAAAAAAAAATCAAAAAAGCAAAAAATCCAAAAAAATTAGAAAAAGGATTGAAAACAGTAAAGATAAAAAATCATCCTATAGTGAAAACCGCATGTGCGGCACTTTGGGCAAGACCATGATGAAAACCTGGCAAACAGGCGTCATGTGTGGAATCGAGCATCTACGTGCGCCACTTCAGGTGAAAGCATCTCATCCAATCCGTAATAAATTGAGCATTCCATCTATCTTATCCATAATAAATCCATCCATCCATAAGCCATTTATCTAATCCATCTTTATCCATCTACGTCCATCATGCAAGTTATCTTGATCTTGATAAAAAAATTTGGGGCACACCTTATGCTTACTTATGATAAACATCTTAACATGGGTCATTTTCATCGATCCTATCCTATGCAGCATTATCTGAGCCATGAAGCATTATCCAATGAGCTTTCTTTATCTGAAAATCTCATCTTATCGCAAGATAATCCGTTGCATCCTTCGTATGCTTACCATATCCATCCATCCATACACTTATCCAAGCATCCATCTATAACATTCCATACATTGCTAGACATTGGGGGTAGATATTGGCATCTTGCTTCGAGAATAAATCTTTATCTATATCCTCCTACTCATGTGGTGATCTGAACATTAGAAAACGTGAAATCAAACTGGTCAAAGCACTCATGAGCAAAAATCCGAATCACTAGCCCATGGCATATTTTAACGAGAAGACATTCCTTATCAGTCTTCATCTTCAATCGAACATCGATTCAAACAATCAATATCAGTCACATCTAGGTTGCACTTCAAACGTCAACATCACATCATCTAAAACATCTTTTGTTTCAAACCAAGCTTCATCAATCATGATCAATCAAAATTCAATCAAGAAATCATCAGGATATCCTTGTGTTTCTTAACACTATCCTTACATTGTTGTGCATCCTCAACAATGTGATCATCATCAATCCCATCAACATCCCAATCCTTGTGTTGCATAACACTATCATTGCATTGTTGTGTATCCTCAACAATGTTATCATCATAATCAATCCATCATCATCTTGGGATATCCTTCCCAATCATTGTGTTGCTTAACACTATCCTTGCATTGTTGTGCATCCTCAACAATGTTATCATCATCAATCATGATCAATCAAATCCTTGCATTGTTGTGTATCCTCAACAATGTTATCATCATCATCCATCCATCGATCCAATCAATTAACCTTATTTTGGTTTTTATCAAAATCCTCAAACAGAGCACTGATATCACATCCATATCAAAATCATCAAAATCATGCAAAAAATCCAAAAACATCCAAAACATCGGAAAATCCAAAAACATTCAAAAAATAATAATAAAATGTCAAAAACATTAAATCTGAACTACGTCGTCTCTGAGCTTAAACGTAGGCAAGGCTCATCTTTGATTAGCTCCCGAGACATCAAAATCCAAAAACAATCAAAAAACATCAAAATCCAAAAACATTTGAAAAACATCAAAATCCAAAAACATTGCAAAATTCAAAAAATCAAAACATTTGTAAAAAATCTCAAAAACTACCAAAAACAGCCTCAAAACATTCCAAAAACGTCAAAAACATCCAAATATTTGAAAAATCCACCCGTCCCGTTTTGCTTTCACTCGAAATAATCAATCATGCATAATAAACTGATCATCACCTTCATCCTTTGGCGAAACAAATAGAAACAATCACAGCAATTGGCAAAATCAAAGCTTCAATCGTAAAATCAAAATCAAAACAACAAACTTTTAAAACAAAATCAAACTCTTGATCAGTCGCGAACATGTCAGTCAACCTTATATCAACAGCCTATCAATCAACTTATCAAACCATCATCATCCTGTACAATGCATGTCCTAGGATATATCGTTCTGACAATGGGCATCATTTTGGATATCACTTGGATTCCTATCCTATCAAAACACATCCCTTTGGTTGAAGGTATGAAGAACATTGGCTTGTTTGTGTACTTGATCTTTTCTTTTGATTTATCTTATTGCGCTCATTCCAAGGACCTCTCGATGATATCCGAATGAAGGATTTAGAGAGATAGGAATGGGGCAACGATCATTATCTTTTGTTGTTGTGCTTGTTGGACGTTCTTGTAAAATAACTTGGCGAATACTTGCTTTGTTAGGTACGCCCTAGCAAGGTTTCCGTATGTCAAGTGTGAACAAGAATACTCCTATCTTCTTGTTGAGTCAAAGTCCATCACACTAGGTACAACGCCATCCGGTTCTTGATACCTTGATGATGCGTGTTATAACATAAAGTAAGTGACCCTTTGAAAATCCCAATCCTTGATAAGCAAATCATCATCATTTATCATCATCATCATCTATCATCATCATCTCTAATAAAGTCTCGACCAATCATGGACTTGATGGATCCTCTTGTCATCATCTCATTTTTGTGCTAACATAACATCGCCAATGCATCCATCATGCATCCATCATGCATCCATCCTACATCCAGAAATCTGTCAGCATACCACATATCATCCATATCATACATCATAGGAAACATCGATCATTTCACTTGCATTGCATAATCATTATCATAATATAGATCTGTTAGTCTAAGCATCTGCATAAATCATCCATTGCATAATCATGGCATATCACATCATCCATCTCATATCATATCATCATTTAATTTGTTTAGGATAATATAGATTTGTTATTCTAAGCATCTTGAAATCATCTCATTTGCATCATCATCCATAACCACCCATTTTCAACCTCTTTATCGCGAGATCGACCCTCAAATTGAATCTTTTCACTCGATCTCTCGAGGGGGCAATATACTAGTGTACTTCTTTCCACTGGGGCATCCGAAAAATCAAATTTTTTTTGAATTTTGATTGTAGCAAGTTATTCTTTGAACCAACGCAACAAGTACATTGCTTCAAAGAGGGGCAAAATGTAGACACGTCAAATTAGCATTATGCATATTCATCCGCTCATTGAATTGATCAAACGCAACAAATCCATTCATAAGGTAAATCAGGTCAATCCAAAGGTTTAATCAAATAATACCATTTCATCTCTCATAAATCATTCAACTTTCATCTTGCATCATCCATTTAATTAAATAAATAAGGACTTTATTTAATTAAAATCTCAAAAATCCATATTTCATCCTTTTCTGATTTAAATAAATCAACTATTTAAATCATGAAAGTCAAAATCATCTAAACACCATTGAGCTAACCTAATCATCATCTATTGAATCTAACCCTGATTAAATGCTAATCTCATCCCACTTGCATTCTCTAGATTTGGCCACTTGCACATGAAATTGCATTTAATTGATTTATCAAAATCTTTATTTTCAACTTGGCATAAAGGAAGAATAGTCTCCAAGTTTGAATCTCCCCCCAAGTGGACATGTACACCCAACAGAGCATTTATGAGGCCTTACATGTCTCTTACATGTCCCCTTCCAAAGTCAAAATCAGCATTCATTGCCAATTTGAATTCAAATTCTCCCTCTCATGGGCAGTCTTCCCAAATCTTGCACAACCATTGACCACTCACCACTTGACAAGTGTCCTCCTATCATTGGCAGAATCTTTAGTCCCACATTGGTCCCTCTTCAACACTCAGCATTTGAAAATCTTTAAATACAAGCTTCATCTTTGAGCAAATCCTCCACAATTTTATGCAAGGTTACTCTCTTCATTTGAGATTTGATCTTGTCCATTTCACTCCATCATCTCCATCATTTACACAACTTGAGCTTTGATCAAGGGTTGGGAAAGGGTCACTAGCACATGTGACACCAATCCACTATGGAATAAAGTTTTGACCATGTTTGTGTATGCTTGCAATCAATTATTCTTATTCTATTTAGTTTTGCATATTCTAACATGGTTAAGTATTTCATAGGGATATTAAATTTAATGTGTTTGAAATGACTAAAGCATGATATTATTATGTTAAGATTTCTGACCATTTGAAGATTTGATGTCCACAGAAAATAATAAAGCCATCCACGTGCCTTGAATATGTTCAACTTTTTGCATGCATATTGAATATGAGGGTACAAGGAAGAGGGGAGGGGATTATGGAGGCACATTTCTTTCAATGAATGTATTTTATCAAACTGTTTGCATGCCCTGTAATGCCCCGTCATAATAACCTAAGGAATGTTGCAATTGTGAATAAAAGTGTAATATTTTTTTTTAAAGTATAATTATTAAGTTAATTAGTTGCATACATTCGTTAAGTTACGCGACGTTACACTACTTTGAGTTTCCATAGACGACTTTAGTATTTCGCATTGCACATATTAATTAATAACATAAACATTAAAGATAAACATTGCATTTCATTTGATACTCCATTCAAGATAATATAAAGTACAAACTTGTTTCATACATTGCATTTGATAAAAATGATACAATACTCATCCATCTGATGAGGTAGTTCAATAATAATTACAATTACATTTACATTGTTCACCTCATATACAATTGAGGGATGTTTTCAAATACAAGATTTACAATATACAATGAAGAAGTACACATAAGTTTCCAAGTACGAGCTCTCCATCCATGAAGCTCTCGATGCCATGATCAAAACTGGGGACCCAACGGAGTAAGGTGCATGTTCCACCCAACCATGTGGTACCCGTAGGTCCACCCCCCGTGCTAGGAGATAGTAATATGGTTACCTAGACATAATCTACTAACCCTAGACACTAGTACATAACAAACTAATGGTTACATTGCTTCCAGATTTAGACAATTGAATATACTACATACACAAGGTTAACTATTACTTTAGGTGGAGTGTCATCACAACATTGCAAAGGTTACCCTGGTGTGTCTTCCTAGGTTCCGGCCCACATCCTTGGGTTACCCTGGTAACCTCTTACGAAACCCGACCCCTATTGCATACTATTGCAGAATCGAATGTCTCTTAAAGAAACAAGACACCGATTTGCCATTCCAGGCCTTCTCATCTTATACTCAAGACTGAACTAGCTCAAGAGTCATAAGCGAGGCATAAACATCTTGTTAAGGATTTTTAATCTAACTATTGTGTCATTTAGTTATCACTGACTTACTAACTCTTTGTAAGTTACCCTGACACCACTTTGTGTGTCAGCCCTTACAAAAAGCCACTCCCCTAAACATTACATAGGTATACTAATTTTCTTGGCTAAGATTTACAAAGTGTACAAACATACAAGATACAATTTTGACACTATTCATTACGAACATCAAAGTCTATGTTCACAAATATCAGGTATCTAAATACCATACAAAAACCATGTACACATCTTTAACCAACATATGAATTCAACTTAAGAATCACAATCCCCACTTTTACATTTGGTCTGGAAGACTTGAATAATTACAACATTCCCAATTTGCCCAAATCACAACTAAACAAGATTTAAAGCAAATTAAAATTCAATAGAAATCTACTGTTTGGATTTACTAAATCCAGTCAATCAATTAAATAAAGAAAATATATGTTTCTAAATTTTCTTATACTTAACCACAGTTTTCTATTCGTTTAAATAAATGCACTAATTCAAATCATTATTTGAATAATTATTTAAATACAAATATTTTCCTATTTCTTATTTGCCTAATTTAAATTTTTCCTCACTAATATTTTAATCAAATTTTGCATATAAAACACCTTTACATATTTAAATATATAATATGTTATATATATAATTTACATTACATATATATATATATATATATTATATATATATATAATGTAATATATATATATATTAACATTTATTTAAAAAGAAAAGTAAATAGTAAAATTTTTAATTAATATAAAACAATACACACAGTACTATATTCACCCATATTACAAAGGGCTGGGTTGGCTCCCTCACAGCCAAAACCCTCCATGGGAGGGGTCGGCTGTGTCGGCGGCACCGGCACTGCCTGTGAAGGTAGCGCCAAGCGCTGCCCTCACAGCCGGCTCCCTGTGGGGGGGGGTCGGCCGTGGGGTAAGCCTCCGGCCAAAACCCTATAAATTTTTTATTTATTTTCACAAATAAGACGCGAATTTCATTCTGTTGATTTTTAAAAAAATAATTCGCGTACAGAAAATTTCTTCAATGAAATTTCGGCTCAGACATTATCATTTAAAATAAATTTAAATACATATAAATTTATATATATATATATATATATGTATATGTATAACTAAATTTTATACATATATTAATATATATAAAACAAATATATATACAGACTACAAAAAGAATAAATTACTGGAAAAAGAGATTTCATATCTACAGAATTCTCATAGATAATTGTAAAAATTAACATTACATAGAATATTCTTCTCATAAATTCCAAATTTCAATCACAACTTTTCCAGTAAAATTTCTCAAAGACTTCTTTTCATCAATATCAGAGAAGTACAATTTTTTTTCAATTCTACAGAACATATATTTTTTTAAAATCTCTTCTATTGTTCTCTTTAACCCTGTTTTCTTGAAATTCACATAAATAACAACAAGTTTTTACAGAAAGATTTCCGGTAAACAATTTACCGAGAAGAACAAGGGTTTTAAAATTAAAGAAAATTCTTTTCCAAAACAAACAACATAAAATACCAGGGAAATACCTGTGAATTGATGCTCTTGGTTAATTGAGAGAATCTTCTGCCTGTAGAACGCAATCCTCCAAATCTTTTTTCAAAGCACCAAATCCAAAGAAAGCTTTAACTAACCACAAGGATCCTCCAAGCAAAGGGATCTTCCAAAAATATACAGTATTACCAAATTAACACAATACAAAAAGTTTTTGCAAAAAGCTAAGATATTTTCTCCATGAAGAAATTGAATAGCCTCTGTAATTTCCAAATCCCCAGATAATATCCATCAACAACCTCAACAATAACAATATCCATCGACAACCTCAATAACAATAAATTTTTAATTGGCACACTTGTCGAGAAGTACAAAATATCCTCCCAACAACTTCTCGGCAATCTTGGCTTTCAAGATTGCATGCATTTAATTATTTTATTTAAATTTAAAAATCAAATTTCAAATTGCATACATTTATCTTATTTTATTTTTTTGAAATTTCAATTTACAAATTTTGTTTAATAATTTAAAACACCACTTCCACAAAACATTTTAATTTCAAATAAAATCTATTCACATTTAAACAGTTTAATTTAATTAATTAATTAATTAAATTAATTAATTAATTTAATTAAATAAATTTAATCTTTATGATCAAACCATTTAACCAAACAAGCTAATTAATTAATTAAATAACAAGCAACTAATTTCTTCAACATTTAAAAATTAATTTAAATAACAATAATTTAAAACATAATAAACTATTATTAAAATTTGCATTTTTCCTTTTCAAACAATTAAACCAAACAAAAAAATACAAAACAATCCTATGACTCTGAACTAAAATAGACGATGTACTACGACCGGGTTATAGACTAGAGTAGGATAAACCAAACTACTACCTCCCAAACAACATTTCCGTTGAGTCTTGACACGCTCAGACCTGAGTACCCAGGTGGAGTCGGTGTCATGTACCTGCAATCCTACAACCAAGCAATAACATGCATATATATATATAATCCATTGTACAGGCACACCGTGCAGAGAAAATCACAGACATCACAGGGCACTCGCAAGCGAGTGATGCGATTCCGTTCTCCACACCAAAACACGTCACATCAGACTGATGAAATAAATAACTATTAGTCCATCATAAACATGTACATAGCAATAATCAACTGAAAATAAACATCTACGCTACCTCAAAGCATATCAAAAAATAGTAATCACCATACAATGTATCATCATGTCATAGAATAAATCCACTGTCGCTCATCGATCAAAATATCCAAACAAAATATCATAGTCTAATAGTGTAAAAACGTATCAGCAAAAAACATAAGCATAAATGGAGGGGTACTACATGCCCTCTCAATGCTTACACCTTTTTCATATATGCCTAACATGGAGAACCAAGGAAGTGGAATAAGTTGTTACACCTGTCATTGCATCTACATTTTTCAACACTTGGTATTTGCTCTATATGATTATCCTACCAATTGCATCTACATTTTTCAATATCCTACAATCATTGCATTATTATTTTAAATCTAGTAAATGTTTAGGTTGCCAAAATTCCTCAAGAATTTAATAAAACTTTAAAACCTAAAAAAATTAAGGCTAATAATCACTATCAAGTGTTTTTAAAAGTGATGTTGCATCATTTGAATATTTATAAGAATCTAAATTGCTAAATCTTTCCTTTATAATAGATGAATATCTTCCCAAATTGTCTACAACATCTAACAAGCTCTTACCAAAGCTTTGCAATGCAATGAATAATAAGAATAAAACAATAGATAGCAGCTTGCCATCAGAATCATCAGAGATGGTTAACAGGAAAATAAATCAATCCATTCCTTTCATTCGTTGGTTTGTGGAAGGGAGGAAAAATTGTTGATTATACTAGGTTACCTCTCTTGAGTTGGCTCTATATGAAAGTTAGTAGAAAATGATGTCATGATAGTGAGGTTGATTGCTAACTGATGTTTTATACCCAAGCAAGGCTTGCAATTTTTTCACAAATGGATTTCTTTTTAAAGAAATGCATGGTTAAAAATTGAATAGTCTGGATTGTGTAGATTTTATCCAGGCCGGCAATCAAAGTTTATTATGTGGCTTATTCAAAGACCCTTAGGAGGTTGAGTATGAGGCGGTTCTGATGGAATTAGGGGGCTCAGTTCTGGGCATTCTCTTTGTTTATTATTTCCGTTTTTAAAAAAATAATAATAATATGTAAATGAAGGATAGAAATAAGTCTTAAAACCTACTTTCCTGAGGGGAGGCTAATTAATTTTATTATTTTTATGTTAAAATTAAATAAAATAATTTTGTATGTTAATACATACTTTATATATATAGTCAATCTTACAATTTTTAAAGTTTAAAGTGAGATGTAAATTATAAAATTCCTCCCTTTTAACAAAAAGGTTTAATAAACCTTAAAATTAATGGATAGAAATAAGGTGAATTTTTAACATTTTAAATTATGATGGCTAATGAACTTAATTTATTTAATTTACAGAATTTATTAATTTAAATTATTTTTTTTAAATGCATTTCATAATATAAATCTGGATAATTTAATTCCGTACACTTAAAGATTATGTAATCTTGTTTGACATTTACTTGCTTAGGTCCCATCTTTATGCCATTTATGGGTTTTTCATTAACATTTGGAAAGAAAATTCTTTGAAAGAATTTTTATTCTTTATTCCCCAAATTTTAATTCCTCATGTGTGGGGACAAGGACCTCCTTTATGACGAGATCTTGTCCCAATTCCAAGGTACCTTAAAGTACCTCCACCTCACCTTCCCCATGACACATCATTGGACACATGGCAAGAGGTGGGGGATTATGAGTCCTCAACTCACCCTAGCCCTTGATCTTGTCCATGGTGGCTAAATCTCAACCTTCCATCTCTTAGAGGAATTTCCCCTAAAATATGCAACACCTAATGCTAATGAAAATTAAACCTAGGATGTTCTTGAAATCAAAAGGAAAGTTCAAAAATCAAGTTCACCAAAATGTGGACAATCATTTTGGTTACTGAAGGGTTCCTCTAACTCTTCTAGGTTTTCCACCTAAAATGAGAGGAATTGGGGCCAAAATGCTAATGTATACACTCAAGATTAATGTGAAAGGAATGAAATGTATCTAAATATGATGTAATAATGCAGTAAACTAAAAAATAAATGATTCATTGATGCTAATCCTGAGAAATGCAAAGTGTTGGAAAACACATTGTGATATGCAAAAACACCTAAGAATGCAAGTAAATGATGAAATAACTGAACAAAACTAGAGAGGTGCACATGGAATCTAAAATTTGATGCAGAGAAGCTCTAGAATCCCATGGAGCTGACTGAAAATGTTGACCAGGACACTTATGCCAAGTTGGGCGACTTAGTCCAATTTCGAGGAAAATCTACCAGAACAAGAATCTGCCAAATGGGTATACAAAAATGTAGAAACCACTTTTTAGGCCTAGTAGTGGGACTAATTCACCACAAATGGTGACTTAGCCTACCTAGAGATTTCTGGAATTTCAAGACAGGATTATGTAGCTTCTGGTCTACACTTGCTTTTCTAACAAGTGTTCGATCTTGATTCTACATAAAATGGGTTGAAATGGGTCTCCAAGCTCCAATTAGGGTTATGTTGAATTTGATGGGTTGTTGGCCACTTTCTGACACCAAAATCTTTGACAAATTTGCATACAAAGTCTGCAAACTCACATGCAAAGAAGGGTAAAAGGGTTAAGGGTTAGAATATAGGGGTTTGCCTTGGTCAAAACCCACTTTGGTAATCAAACCCTAGATAATGAAATGTAATAAGAAGAGAATGGTATTTAGTTGGACCAAAGAAGGGAAGGATAGCTTTGAGGCTATCAAACAAGCGATTTCTCATGCTCCCACCCTTTTCAACCCCAACTATGACAAGGAATTCATTATTTATACTTTTGGAGGAGAAGCAAGCATATCAACTATCTTGACACAACTAAATAATCAAAAGGTTGAACAACCTATTTCCTTCTTCAATGAAGGATTTAAAGATTATGAGATCAAGTATAACTATGTTGAGAAACATGTCCTTGATGTTGTTAGGGAATTGAAAAAAATTAGGCACATTTTTTTCTGACAATAGGATCCAATTAATGGCCCCTCATGCCAACATCAAATATTTTTTGTTGAGCAGAGATATCAGTGAAACAAGAGATGGGTGGGTCACTAGGGTGATGGAGTATGATGTTGATATTAATATCACCAAGCTTGTGAGAGGTAAGAGGTTGTGTGAGCAACTTGTCTGAGTATTTGAGACTCCTATAGAGGTTGCCATTTTGTTATAGGAGGACCAATCCAACATTGACACTCAAAATAGTTGGATGAATGATATGAATACCTTCGTGTGTAGGAAGGTAGGTATCCTCCAGGTTTGGATTGGACCAGAAGAAGACACGTCAAATTGCAATCCATTCCCTATGTCTTAGTGGATGTCATAATTTTTATAAAGGACCTCAATGGAGTGTTGTTAAGGTGCATTGAACAAAACTAGGTCAAAATATTGTTGGAATAATTTCATGATGGTTCTTCAGGTGACCATTTTTTGCAAGGACCATTGCTACTAAAATAATGAGGGTTGGATATTATTGTCTAGCTCTATTTAATTATGCTCATAGATGGGTGAGGGATTATAGAAAATGTGCTTTCTTTTTTGAAAACAAAGGTTAGCTACCCTTCCTCTTCGTCCCATTCAATTAGACCAACCATTTACACTATGGGGCTTAGACTTTATTGGTATAATATATCCACCAGCTAGCATTGGTTATAAATGGATTATAGAAGCCAAAAACTACTTCACTAGGTGGATTGAGTCAATTATATTAAAAAGGATGCTACTAAAGCTTCATTTTAGAATTCCTTGATGGAATTATGGCCAAGTTTGGTGCCCCTCCCACCATCATCTTACATAATTCCAAAGCTTTTTTTGGTACCCAAATTAGTAATTGGGAAGTTAGGCATGGCATATTTTTCAAAAAATCATCAAATTATTACCCTCAAGGTAATTTCCTGGCTAAGTATTCAAACAAAAACCTTATTAGGATAATTATAAGGACTATTGAGGATAATCAAAGGTTTTGGCATATAAAACTAAAGATACCCCTTTGGGATAACATAATCACTCCCAAGAGAGGTATTGGCATCTCCCCTTTCATGTTGGTTTGTGGAAGGGAGGAAAGGATACCATTATCACTAGAGTTACCTTCTCTTGAGTTAGCACAATAGTTACAGTTAGTAGAAAATGATGTCATGATAGTGAGGTTGGCTGAGCTAATGGAGTTTGAAGAGACCACAAGCAAGGCCATGCATATCCTTGAGACTCACCAAGCAAATATAAAGATAATTTTTTACAAGAAAGTTGTCCACAAAGTATTCCAAGAAGGAGAATTGGTGCTAAATTGGGATGCAGACATAGCCAAAGTAGGAAGGCATACCAAATTTGATTCCATTATGAGTTGTTCAATTATCATCACCACTTAAAAGGAGGCCAAATTCCATCTCTCTAGGCTAGATGGCAAGGCTCTTCTAATTCTAGTTAATGCAATTAATCTCAAACCTTATTTCTAAGGGGTTTTGAGAGTTCATGTAATTTTTTCTTAGCTATTGATTTTGTAACGCCCTAACTTAATTACGTTATAACAAAGAGCAAAAACAAAGTTAACTGAATAAAAAAAAATTTAATAATTGTTTACGCATATGTTATAAAGTTTCCAAGATGTTGTAACATAAACTCAAAAATTAAACTCAACACATTGATCATCAACAAAAGTACAAATTTGATTTCATGTAAGATCCAATTTATAAAACTACATACAATCAAATATCCCAAATGTCCATTTTAAATAAAGTGAGATTTCAAAGAATCTCCATACATCAAAGGTGGTACAATCAGTGCACTCCTACATAAGAGATAATTTACAAAACATAAAGTGTCCATCTAACATTTGATACAATATCCATGAACAAGCTCTGCATCAACAGTCACGAACAAAGTAGTAACTGGAAACTGTTGCAAGCTTAGGATCAACTGCAAGAAAGTTCAAATAAAGGTGTAGCACGGTTTCCTGCCGACCACGTGGAACCCAAAGGTCCAATCCCTTTGTGCTAGGAGATACTGACAGGTCCACAAACAATGTAGACAGAACATCACATTTACAGGGTTTACAATTCACAATACGACATAACGTTTGCAAAACAAAACGGATAAAATCACAGTATCAAGTTACATTAAATTGAAATCTCAACAAAAGGAAACACCATCATGATATAGACTAAGAGAGTGTCATCACATTGTCGGGATAGGTTACCCTGGTGAATCTTCCTAGACTACCGGCCCTCACCAAGAGTTACCCTGGTAGCCTCTACCGATTCTCGGCCCCTATGCAGACTAATGCGGTGTCGTTACATCTTTCAAGAGGACAAGATGGCGACTTGCCATTCCAGGCCTTCTCAACCTTTTCTCAACCTAAATGAGCATTAAGAAGTAGGCGAGGCATACCATTATTTGATTTAGTGTTTAGAACTACCCAACCCCTAATATATTAGTTAGGTTATCACTTAATTAACACACCTACGTTAGGTTACCCAGACAATCACTATAGGATTTCAACCCCTAACACAAGCCACTCTCTCTATAACATGACTCAACATATAATCAGTCTAGGGGTAGCTATCAAGCATAAAGTTCAAAACCACAGAGGTTTTTCATCTTCTACCAGAAACAGACCAAATTCTCTAAGAAGTTTCACAAGTCAACATACAAAATAAGAAAAACTGTAACCCCTGGTGATAATCATTGTAATAGAGCAATACGAGTAATGTGTAACATATTTGAAAACACTTTCTTTTCACTTCTAAGGATTTTAAAGAAACATAAATAACATCAACAACATGGTATATACAAATACCCAATAATTACAACTTTCAAACTTCGTGAATTAAAAATTTCACATTAAAACAATCTTTTGCTATTATTATTACAGTAATAATTTTAAAGGAAAAGCCTATATTATCATTATAGAGAAAAGATATATATATATATATATATATATATTTATTTATTACTAAAAAGAAAATTACATTCTAATTATAAACCTAGCTTTTTATCTATTCCAACTTTTCTTGTTCAAAACTCATACTTCACCAACGCTTACTCTTTGTAAAAGTCTATCAACTGAAAGTTAAGTATATGATCTTTTAACAAGAAAACTGCTTCTGTTAATGCATGCAAAGGGATCGCCCAATGGACAATAGTACAAATTTTTTAGTCACAAATTAAAGATTTTGATAGAAAGCCATGCAATCATGCACTTAAGTCAAGTTAAATCATTCTAAAGTATTTCTTGAGATTAGCTAAATGTTTGCTTACTACTGCGCGGTAATTTCTCAATTCCCACACCTATTCAAAAGATTTAATTAATGATAGATAAGCATTGATTTTAATATCAGATATTCATTCTAATTTTTTAAGCAATACCGATTATTTATGTAACAGTATTCTAATTAAAATTTAGATATTTATCAGGTAAGAAGTAGTATTGGTTTCACCGGAAGGACATTTTATAAGGATGAGATATACAGAGATATCCAAATAAAACTAGTTTCCTTATAGTTGTAATCTAACTCGCTATTTCTAATCAGACACACTAGGGCAGTGGACAAAGTAAATACTAAGATTTAAATAAAATCTTCTGATCAGGAATTGAACAATAAGACTTAAAGGAAACTGTGCAGCAAACCATACATATACTTAGTACAGTAAAAGGTTTTTTATCTTTAATAATCTTTTTTGTCAGATATAACAGTTCGGTGTCAAGTTTGTTATTCCGCTTGTAAACACTGCGCATGAAATAGATATTTTCTACAATTTTCAGATTCAACAGAAACCCATGCCCTAGCAATAGGTATACGCGCCAGAACACAAAGTATATTGAAAATATCCATAAAAGAAAGACGTTGCATCAATTTCTAAGCAAAAGAGATGAATTGGTGTTTAAAATACAGACTTGATGGAAAATAGACTTGATGGAACCACGCACAATCTCAGGCAAGGGTTTTAACTGGTAGTGAAGGAAGAAAAAAATATAATCCTCACTCCTTAACAAGAAAATCAATCATATAAGCCAGAATAATCTATTTATAAGGAGGAAAGTTGAGGGAAAATCTGGAATACCAAGTATAATCTAATATTAAAAAAAAAAAAAAAGAGTCTACAGATTTAGTTTTGTCAATAGAAGAATCTCAGATAATGGAAAGGCATGTTTGACATATACATTAGCGCAGATTTGAGAAGGAGGGTCCAGTATCATACTAAGAATAAATTTTCTTATTGCGCAAATTTTAATTATATAATCAGATAGAATTACATATGTAAAAATTCATCTCATGATGAGGTAGGGTATGGCTAAGTTCAGCTTAAAAGAATAACCAGAAATAAGCAATTTTCAATTTGGAGATGAAATTGAAAGAAAAACGGCAACGATCAAAGTTTCGGAGCATCATACCCAAAATTGTGTTGTATATATTTCAAGGAAGCAAACTATAAAATACAATCCAAATTTCATTCAATACCATAAACTAGATATTTCACTAAATCCTCGGATTCACAAAGAGAACTCAACTACCGTTCCAGTTCTAAGAGCAAATACTAGTTCAAATTTCATGATTACTTGGCAGTTTAATTTGTTTGTATTTTTACTGAAATTTGTTTGCCTATTCTAATAATTTTTCTGTTTTATTTTGCAGGTTTGACAACCATTATATTTCCAAAAAGTTCATAGAAGAAAATTTATTAAAACTTAAAAAGAAGAAAACCTGGTTAATTTGGAAATCGAGCTGAAACGCACTTTGAAACCTTTTGCTGATTCCTCTATTAATTTTCCAGACTTCGACAATGAAATTCCAATCAAGCCCACTTCAAAACACGCTTGTGAACAAAATTTTAAAGAAAAATTCTTCTGAAAACAATTCCCGTGAATCAAAACTGCTAAAAACTGCTGCCATAAGAAATCTTCTCGTGAATGCACAATTCCCCCAAAATCCAAAAGATATAATTTCATGCAATCAAGATTTCCAATCATTCCATTTTAATTGATAGTTTCATTTGCATTGTAAATAACTCATTCAGTTCAACTCATTCTTAAAATATCAGAACAAACCTTTAACTGACAATCAGAGATTCTTATCTCGTCAAAAATATCTTGCTTTAAAAATATCTATTTCACACAATTCAATTTGCACAATTAAAACAACAATAATATTATTTTATTTAAAACATTGCAAAGAAATAACTTATTTAATTTAACTTAATAAATTAAATCATTAACGTTGGTTAAAACATTAATAAACATTTAATAAAATTAAATATTATATTCGCAAACACAAAACAATATATATTTGAACATGACAAGACAAATTGGGCTATACGGGGTAACACAAAGATACTCGTTTGAAAACGAACGATGGTTTAAAAGGACCTGTCAATACCTCCGACAACATATTTATAATGAATTAGGGTACACTCAGATCTGACAAGCAGGTGGAGCTGTTACCTGGTACCTGTGTCTGCAGGAAAACATCAAGGTTAAAACATGTATATATATAATCTCATGTTAGAAAACACACCGTGAATAAGAATTGCAGTGCAGCAAGGTACTCACGAATGAGTAATGCTACACTATCTTATCCACCAACACAAACAAGCAAGATCAATTATATACAATCATATCAACATGATAACATAAGCAATAATTATAACCAATAAGCCATATCATGAATGAAACTATCACAGTATCATCGAACCAACATAACCAAATAACCAGGATGTCAAACCTTATTTCTAAGGGGTTTTGAGAGTTCATGTAATTTTTTCTTAGCTATTGATTTTCCAAGAAGTGTTGTTGTGCACCCTACATTCTCCTTAAGGGAATGCATGATCCTAGATGTTTTTCTTCCTCCAAGTGCAAGCCTGCACATATTTTTTGTTGTGTTTTATGAGGAAGGCCAATTGTTGTAGTCCCCCTTATGTCTCTATACCCAATGGAGTAATAAGGCCTCTAGATTCCATGATTAACTTAGGAAATCATCACACAATATTTTCCAAAATGTTATCACTTTATGTCACCCACTTTTATTTCTATCAATTAAAACTGATATGAGAAATCCTAATGGTTTGTCATGCTCAAGTTCCTTTGGTAGTTGTATTACCCCTTTTCCAAGTTGCAATAAAAAAACCCATTTATAAAAAATCCCAAAAAGATGTCTAAATCCTTCTCTTTCTACAAAAAGGTCCTTTCGGGGTTTTGAGTCCTAAACATACATTTAGACAAGGTCCAAATGTCCAAGTTCATTCTCAATTCCCCATTCTTCTTTTCCTCCACTTATGACCTGTAGGGGTTTTGGGTCTTGAATGAACATTTGGACAAGGTCCAAATGTCCAAGACACTTGGACAAGGTTCCAAATGTTTGGGTTCATTTTACGTTCATGTTTTTGCTTTTGTTTTTGTATCGTAGGAGAATTGAGTCCCGATCGAACATTCAGATCAAGGTCCAAAAGTCTATTTTCCTCTTGAGTCTTTGCTTTCACTTTTGTCCTACTGAGACTTCGAATCTCAAAGGGAAATTTAGACCAAGGTAAAAAAAATTGGATCTATCCTTGACTTTAGACTCTATTTCTCGAACATAAAAATTTTCTTCTATCGGAGCTTCGATTTGTTTTTGAATTTTTGGACTCTAGTCCAAAAGTCCAAATCTATTCCTAATTCCCAAACTTGATTGGTTTCTTCTGTCGAAGCTTCAAACTTCCTTAAAATTTTTGGACTTTGGTCCAAATGTCTAAATTCATTCCTAATTCTTGAACCCGATAGGTTTCCTCTATTGAAGCTTTAGGTTTTCTTCTAATTTTTGGACTTTGGTCCAAATTTCTGAATCCCTTCTCAATTCCCAAACCCGATAGATTTTTTTTTTTTGAAGCTTCAATTTTCATTCAAATTTTTGAAATTTGGTCCAAAAGTCTGAATCCATTCCTGATGCCCAATCCTATGTGGTCTTTTAAATACAAGCTTGACAAAATTTTAAATTTTGACCCTGAATTCGCCATTAATGGTGTAGCAACTTCCCCAACTACTAGATCCAATTCTTGAGGCCACAAGAATTATTTAAATAATTTTTGTCTACTCCAAGGAGACAAAGTGGTACCCTTGCTTCATTTTTTGTTTACAAACTCCTCTTTTTATCAGAGGGCCATGCATTTTTACCATCATATATCTTTATGGTAGTTCACATGCAAGTCAAAGTGGGGGAAAAATATAAGGGTAAAATTTATGTAACTTGTACTTTCCCTTTGTTTTGGACTCACTTTAACTAAATTATTCTTAATTCATAATGAATAGTGTAGAGGTGGAGTGCTTATACATAAAAGTAGACAATTAAACTAAACCTAAATTGATCATATCTCTACACATCTTAAGAGTCTAAAATCAATCTATATTTTATCCATTCATTATCCTAGGTCAAATCTATGACACATGAATAATCCTAGCTCAAATTTATGATTTATTAATAAACCCCTCACTCCCAAATCCAAATTTAAATATGGTATTAAGTTGAATCCCTTCCTATTAACTATCACTTTCTAACTTAAGCACAAATGTATTAATTTGTGTGTGAGGATTTTGTATAGAAGTAAAAACTCCAACTCATTTCTAGATATCCAAGATCAAAATATAATCATCAAATCAAATTAAAATACCATCACATTATATCAACTTACATCAACATCTATGTTTGTCGAACTAAGCACATTGTATGATTCCTTACATGTCTTCAATCATTTAAAAAATGGTAACTCAAATATAAAGATTTGACATAAGGGAAAAATCCTTGGTTCTAAACTTCTGTAAATTTTTAATTAGTATAACATATTTTTTATACATTATTCAATATATATATTGGTACAGAAATAATTTTTTATTGATATAAAAAAAGATTAGAATCTACCACCATAGAAACCAAACTTTTAGGGTTGAGAAGCTCTTACATTCATTCATTAAAAATGCCCACCCAACAAAATGCAACCTAAAAGACCATACCCAACCCACATACAAATATTGCATTGCTTTCCCATGGCTACAACAAAGAAAAAAGACTTTATACCCAAACCATTGACCTCACCACCTTGTTATTGCTACTTCCTATGCTGATCTCCACCAAAACCCTGTGAACCCCACAAGCCAAAAAGCCACCAGCCATCACGTTGAAGGAGTACTAATGCCCATCTTGGAAACCACCTTTGCAAGTAGCAAAAATATCCAACAACCAAAAAGAGACTAAGCACCTTACTGTCATTCTTCCAACTCCACACCCTCTACCAATAGGTACTCACAAAAATGCTAGTGCAAATTGACCTTGTTCTCTAGCTTGAGGTATAGGTGATGCTTAAGGAAGATGAAACCACACCTAGCTCAGTTTCTATGCTCTCGAAGTTCCTCGCCTTTGATGTATAAAAGGAAGGGATATTGCTTCACCAAAACACCTAGCAGGAAAACTATGTTCATGTCCTACAGCTATGGAAGGCCAATGCCAAGCTCAACTATAATCAACATGTCCTCCACCCTACCCAATAGATCACCCATGACTAGTTTCCTCACCATCAAGAGAATCATAGACTTGGGGACGTCTAAGTCCAAGAGAGGTCACAAAATGAGACACAATGTCTACGTTTGTTCGATACCTCTCAAACAACACCATAAACTCGCTCCCCAAAATCAATTGGGTAGCATCCAACACCAAAGGATCCCAAGCTTTAAAAAATGACTTTAGCCTACTATAGGACATGTTTCCAAGTGTGGGCATGTGCGGGGATCATGGTATGCCAAAGCAGGCCCTTAAGTGGCAAAAATTCAGAAAAATCAGTGTTAGGCAACTTGGCGTAAATATTTGAATAAGTTATCTATATTATTTCAAAAATATGTAAGAATAGAATTTGTATAAAATTGAATGTAGTTTCTAAAATACTAGGTTTATTTAAAAATAAATAAAATCTATTTGGTGAAAATTTGAAATTTCAATGCACGGTAGTACCAAATTTCAGGGAAAAATAAAAGTAGGTTAATGCAATAGACCACCTAACCATAATAAAATGATAATATTTTTGTAAGATTTTATATATAAGTAGAGGACTCATGTCGGATGTGATGCATATTTTTTGTAATTTTTTCCAAGTAAATAATTAATTATGAATTTTTATTACAACTTTTAGAAAATATAAAACTCGTCGTTTGACCACCTTAACTTGGTCAAAATTCATGAAATTTAATTTTTTTTTTAATCATATAGTATGTAAAGCATAGAATGTGACGCATGTTTTGGATTCAAAAAATATGGTACCGTTGAAAGTTATAGAGTTTTTCAATCAGCCTATCGATCAGGACTTTAGTTGTAATTCTAATAGAAAATGAATAATAATTATTTATTAAATTCAAATTAAATCATAATTTATATTTTTGGAAGCTGAGAATCTCCTCTAAAAGCCCTTTTTCGTTTCATTAATTTTGGGTGAAAAAAAGTCATCAGCCACATACCCTACAAATATTGCCACTTTTGGCATACCATGATCCACACATACCGTGTAGACATCTAAATTTCACCCCCATATGGTTAAATTCACCCCCTTTATCCATCTATCTGCATCCCCCATCTGTGTTAATTAAATAATTTATTTAATTAATATTTCCTCTTTTTCTAATGTTCATAAGGTATTTAATTAAATAATTAAATATTTTACCTTTTGTCCCTTCTTCTCTAAATTAAATAAATGCTTAATTTATTTAATTTAGTCATTTGGCCTTTTGAATTTAAATCAATTTTTAAATTTTCACTTTTTCTCTCTCCTGTGTCCCATCCTCCATAATCCCTCTTTAATCTGGATTAATTTAATCAATCCATGATTATGATATGCACACCCTTATCAAGATTAATGTCACATCCTCCATATTTCTCCACTTGCTCTAATCCTTCATTAATCAACTTAATCCCTTGTTTGCATGGCCCTAATTACTTGATTAGGTCAATCTAATCATTATGCCATTTATGGCATACTCCCAAGCTTTAAAATTTGGCTTTAGCCTATTGTAGGAGATGTTTCCGAGTGTAGACATCCAAATTTGACCACCCCCATATGGTCAAATTCACCCCCTTTATTCATCTATCCCACATCTCTCATTTGCGTTAATTAAATAATTTATTTAATTAATATTTCCTATTTTTCTAATGTTCCTAAGGCATTTAATTAAATAATTTATCTTTTTTCCCCTTCTCTAAATTAAATAAATGCTTAATTTATTTAATTTAGTCATTTGGCCTTTTGAATTTAAATTAATTTTAAATTCACTTTTTCTCTCTCCTTGTCCCATTCTCCATAATCCCCATTTAATCTGGATCAATTTAATCAATCCATGATTAGAATGTCCACACCCTTAATCAGGATTAATGTCACATCCTCCATATTTCTCCACTTTCTCTAATCCTTCATTAATCAACTTAATCCCTTGTTTGCACAACCCTAGTTACTTGATTAGGTCAACCTAATCTTTATGCCATTTATGGCATACCCCCAAGTCAACTTTCATTAATTTCTTTCCCCATTTGGAGAAGGAAACCCATTCCCCCATTTGAATTAAAAATTCACATTTATTTGGGCCCCATATCTTTTTGGAATTTTTAATTCTTCTATTCCCCATGAGGATATTTTAGAAAATTTTAAATTCCTCATGTGTCACATCTCCCACATGGGGACAAGGACCTCCTTTATGACGAGATCTTGTCCCAATTCCAAGGTACCTTAAAGTACCTCCACCTCACCTTCCCCATGACACATCATTGGACACATGGCAAGAGGTGGGGGATTATGAGTCCTCAACTCACCCTAGCCCTTGATCTTGTCCATGGTGGCTAAATCTCAACCTTCCATCTCTTAGAGGAATTTCCCCTAAAATATGCAACACCTAATGCTAATGAAAATTAAACCTAGGATGTTCTTGAAATCAAAAGGAAAGTTCAAAAGTCAAGTTCACCAAAATGTGGACAATCATTTTGGTTACTGAAGGGTTCCTCTAACTCTTCTAGGTTTTCCACCTAAAATGAGAGGAATTGGGGCCAAAATGCTAATGTATACACTCTCAAGATTAATGTGAAAGGAATGAAATGTATCTAAATATGATGTAATAATGCAGTAAACTAAAAAATAAATGATTCATTGATGCTAATCCTGAGAAATGCAAAGTGTTGGAAAACACATTGTGATATGCAAAAACACCTAAGAATGCAAGTAAATGATGAAATAACTGAACAAAACTAGAGAGGTGCACATGGAATCTAAAATTTGATGCAGAGAAGCTCTAGAATCCCATGGAGCTGACTGAAAATGTTGACCAGGACACTTATGCCAAGTTGGGCGACTTAGTCCAATTTCGAGGAAAATCTACCAGAACAAGAATCTGCCAAATGGGTATACAAAAATGTAGAAACCACTTTTTAGGCCTAGTAGTGGGACTAATTCACCACAAATGGTGACTTAGCCTACCTAGAGATTTCTGGAATTTCAAGACAGGATTATGTAGCTTCTGGTCTACACTTGCTTTTCTAACAAGTGTTCGATCTTGATTCTACATAAAATGGGTTGAAATGGGTCTCCAAGCTCCAATTAGGGTTATGTTGAATTTGATGGGTTGTTGGCCACTTTCTGACACCAAAATCTTTGACAAATTTGCATACAAAGTCTGCAAACTCACATGCAAAGAAGGGTAAAAGGGTTAAGGGTTAGAATATAGGGGTTTGCCTTGGTCAAAACCCACTTTGGTAATCAAACCCTAGATAATGAAATGTAATAAGAAGAGAATGATAAATAGATAACATGCAATTTCATAAACTTACCAAACTCTTGATGTAGAAATCTGAAGATATGCAATGAAATGCTCTAATGGATGACTTGATTATGCTTAGAGTGCTTGAATGCTAGAAAGATTGAATGCTTAATGAGTTATGAGATTGCAAGAGATTAGGAGATTAAAAATGAGGAGAAAAACCCTTTTTTATACTTGATTTTCCATTAATTCCTAGAAATAACACATCACAGGTTGACCTCAAGGGTAAGAGAATAAAATCCCACCAAGAAATTAAAATTATTTTGATTTTTGTGTCCAGTGGGACTAAGTCGCCTGAGGTGGCGACTTGGTCCCACTAGGGAAATTTCACTGGGTTTTGGAGATTAAAGTGCATTAAATGATGTCTAATGAGAATATCCTAAAAAACACACTTAAGAATGGTCGGAAAGCGCATTAAGGGG
>VDFB02000008.1:45288563-45316035 GCA_007258455.2 Sequoia sempervirens
GGGATAAAGAGAAATATTTTTGATACCAACTCTATTGGGCTTAATGTGTGTAGTGTGAGCCTTCTAGATAGGCTCGGCATTGATAAATCAAATATTCAATCTGAGCCTCATAAAATTTCATGTAATCTTATCTTAGGAAAATTATGGATTCATGCAATGAAGGGGTGCCTTCTACTCTTCATCGAAAAATGAAATACATCTAGAAAAACAAAGTATACACCCTTGACGTTGACCCTAAACCTTACAGTGTCTTACAACTTGAGAAAAAAAAAAAGAAAAACCCTTAAAAACATCAACATCAACTACACCAGTGGAACCCATACAATAAAAAAACAAAGAAAAACATATTGAAAAGTCACAAAACTCTTAGAAGATGATTGGGGTTCCTTAGATTTCAAACTTACATTCATGGTCCAATACAAGATCATACACAAAGATTCAAATAGGGGAAACGAAATAGCAGATGACCCTTCGAAAGCATCCACCTCAACCACTTTAGACAATGGAAAATGGTATGAGCTTATGAAACAACTTGGCTATAGTGGAAAGGATGTGGTGCTAATGAACAAGGTATCTGAAACCCTATAGATCCTATCACACAACAAAAAAATCACAATCTTGGTTATTGTCCTTTGATAGAAATTACTAAGCCTTCACTCAATATCAACACCATAAAAAACAATTAATCAAAGACAACCTTAACTGTAGTGCATCCTAAACTGATTGACACTACTGGTCTTGATCATTCTCCTTTACAAGCAATAAAAAAAAAAAATACCTTTGCTTAATATCAATGTCATCTTTTACAACATTAATGATTTTAATTCATTAGATTTTACATCATCCTATAAATGAGAGAACAAAATCTTGCAATCTAAGCAGTCTTGTGTAGGTATGACATCTTGTACTAAGCAAGAGGTATATTTGCCACAAACCAAAGACACACCTTCTCCCATTGACCAAGAGGGTTATCTTCTCAAGACTTCTCCAAGATTCCTTGATCACCCTTGCTCTAATAACTCGAACAAAATTTTATTAGAAGACATAATTTTTCACTTATCATAGAATCCATGGCCATTCCAATAATGAATGCAAGGATTTGAGCAATAAAATCCAACATTTTAAGGATTTTGGTGTTCTTCCTTATGTGGGGGAACCTAATTCCTCTAATTGATACTGATTTTCACTCTCACATACATTTAATCAATCATTTTGGCTCATCCTTGTCCTACACTAAGTTGGGGCAAGGAGTTAGATGGCCTTTTCCTCATATGTCACTTGTCATTGGCTCTTTTGGCTAGCTGTTAACCTTTCATGAACATATAACAACAAGCTTGGGGTGTGGATGACATGCCTTAAGTTGGATCGCATGTGTCATTCTAGCTTTTTCATGATGTAGCTTATTGGAAACATATGCCTTGGCATATGGCTTTCCCCATAAGCTCTCATGTATTCTTCTTCTACTTTAAAGCAATTGCTCATAGTAATGGTGTTAGCAATCACTTTAAAGTGGGGGTATACACCGACACTCACATTTCATTGTGTGATTTTCATTTTCTTGTGGTTCCCTCTCTTGGAAACATTAGGTACAATGTTTCCTAGGATGATACATTGCACTTGTCCTCTCTTGGAAACATGATGAGACCATTTGCACTTTTCCTCTCTTGGAGACATTAAGCATGATGTTCCCTAAGATAGACTTTGCATGAACTAAGAAAAATCCCTTTGAAAATTCCTTATGCTATTTTTCATTTACAATTTCTATGAGTGTCAAGCATACAAATTTTTTCTTACCTCATAGAGCTCAAAAATAATTTTCCTTTGCAGCACCTTATTAAAGTTACTAGGAGATATAAGTTTGGTATGGTTGAGCGGGAAGCCCATTCTGAGGCAGGACTTTCCCCATAGCCACCTTCATGTTTGCAAGTGTATACCAGTCATGAGTGTATGTTTCTCACCTTTTGGGCATTCTAACTCAGCATACAACCATGAATTCCATCACCCCAGAGTGAGTATGCATTTTATTTTTTGGACAAATAACCTAGATCTAATCGACAACATGTTGGACAAACGGTCGAAGCTTGATCCACCTTTTTATTTTCACCTTTATCTTCCTTCTAGTTCTTTCCATTGCATGGTTGTGTATCTTGTTTCGCTACATATCATTCACCTTGTATGTGTCCTCTTATGATTAATAGGCCCCTATGGCCCCATATTGTGCATCCCAAGGCATAAATTGATCAAATAACTAACTAAATCATCATATAATCCTAATTTCTTAATTTCTAGACATTACAACTAGAAAAATGGCCCATGTGGGACCCATTATCCATTAGGGGTTAATTAGTCCCATCCAAGTGGGACCAATTCTCCCTTGATGGTGAATGAGTCCCATTTGAGCCATTTTTGGGGTTTAAGCTTAAAAAATTAGGTTTTAAGTTTAATTTTTCTCCATGTTGGCCTTAGGGATCTAATTAATGGGAAAATTAGGAGAATTTCCTATAAATACAAGCTTATAAACCCTAATTAACATCTCATTCATCTCAATATTATCCATTCACCATCTGTCTTCCACCTCAAGTCAAGCAAGCTAGGGTTTTAGCATTCTAAGTCATTAAGATAGCTTCTTCAGACATTGAAGGGCAGAATTTTCATCTTTTGTTCTAGAAATTCAAGATCAATCATCATGTCAAGGTATTAATCCCATTTTTTCATGTTTCATTACTTTATTTCATCATTTTGGTTCAATTACCTAAAAGGGGTTTGACCAAGGAAAACCCCCATGCCCTAACATTGAACATTTCTCCTTCTTTTCTTGTGTGTTTGTAGAATTAGGCATCTTGAACGCTTGGAAATCATTGAGGATTGATTTAAATTTTTTTTGAAGACATCTCCTTGTAGACTAAGGCAAAATATCCACAAAAAGTCTATTACAGTGCCAAAAATCAGAGTTTTGGAAGTGGACAATTGTTAGGAACTGAAGTATAAATCGATGGCTCCTGTTTCCTCTTTTGGATTTTTAGAAATTTAAAAGTGGAATCATTCACCATTAGTGTCAAATAATTCTCATTTCCTAGCGTAAAAAGTGTTCTTTGTAGTTTTGGATACCCCTTTGTCCAATACATGTTCTAGGATAGTTTCTCAAAACTAGGAGTAATTCACCGAGAATGGCTAATGATTCTATGTAGGCCAAATTTCTAGCATCAACAACATTTCAAAAGCCGTTTCTAGTCTCCAACAAGTTCTCAACTACTCACATTCAATTTCTTTCATTTCTAGGCCATTTAGTACATTTGTATATCATAATGTGTTTTCCAACAAATTATATTTCTTAGGTTTTACATTTATAATCCATAGTCTTTATCAATTCTTTACATTTAGATCATCTCATCTAGGCACATTTCATTCATATTTCCATTATACTTGCATTAGTTTGAGTGAACCACCTAATATTTTGGCCTATCTCTCTCCTTTTAGGTGAAGAACCCTAAGAGTGTAAGAGAGCCATAACACAAAAAATATATGGTTCAACCCCTAATAAAAAAAATCCTTCCCAAATGTTGCTCATGTATACAAAAACCTCAATAAGAACATACTTTCTTACAACATTGTCTAACTCTTGGTTCATTGTGCCTTCATAGGAGTCATGAAAGAACATATTTTTATAGCAGTGGAAGAAACATTAATTAATATAGTCCATGGAGGTAGAATTGAATTTTGAGCAATCTTGAGTGAAAATAATTTTCTCTTTGTTTCTTATATTATTTATTTTTAGAAATTGGAAGAATAGCTTATAACCTTTCTCGTCATATTTTCTCTAATTAAGGAAAGAGAAAATATGACCCCCTTTCTATGATAAAGATCAAAATCACTTTTACTTTTTTTTTTTTTGTAATTACAAGAGTTATCTTTTAGATATTCTCATTTGAAGGATAAATAAGGGGATATTTTCAACCTTCCTCTAGTTGACTTCTAAATTTTTTTCCTTTGTGTCTTTTCTCATAAGAAATATTTTGTGTTAGGATCTAAGGAACGTTGTGTGTCTTACAATTTATTATTCCTAAAATTTGATAAAACACTTTTTTTATGAATGTTTAGTCTTAGTTAGTTGCATGGAAATTGAAGGGCATAATGGAAATTGACATTTTAAAGATAAGGATGTAATTTAAACTTATTTTCTTCTTCACCGATAAGGGAGATTTGTATAAAATTGAGAATACAATTGGATTTATTTTATGAATCTCTTTTAATAGTAAGTTCATGAATAGAGTAGAGAATGAAAAGGTTTGGATGAATTATCTAATCTATCAAGTTTGCTACATTTATTTTAGTTACAACCTTGTCGTTGGGATAAGGTAAAACAATGTGATGAGTGACTAGATAGTTTACCAAATGTGCAATCATGGGTTTTAAAACATCTTTTTTAATGCATCCAACTACTAAGATCAGCATATTAGAACTTTAATCATTCCCTATTCAGCTTGTTTATTGGACATATTAATGTATTTGCCAAAATTTAATCACTTTGACTCCCATGTAATGCTATAAATGAACGCACTCATTAATATCAATTAAGCCATGAAAAGAATAAAATCTAACCAATACGAAACTTGAACAAGGGTGGAACCCATAATCCATCTATTTGATGGGTCATATCCTTGATTACAAATATGATTTTGAATTGTAGGGATGAATCCTAATATCATACTCCTACAAACATCAAGATGAAAAAATCAATGAAATTGTAACAACTAACAACTTACAGATAACAAATTTATAGATAATTGCCATCTTTAGTTGAAGGGCAACTGAATAACTACAATTCTATGGTTTTAAAGAAGAAAAAGAATAACTGCGAGGGTAACATAGCTAACTCGCATCAACTCACTAAACTAGGTTTTTCTTTTTTCTTTTTTTTTAACAATTTAGACTAAAAATAATTTTCAATAAAAGTAAATATAGATTTTCTAATCTCCTCTAACTTCTAAATTTCCTTTTCAACTAAAAAATACAACTAATTGAATTAACTAAAAGGTATCATTACAATTATTCTAATAATAGAAAAGTAAATGAATAACTAACTTCATAGTTTTCATTTGTATTTACAACTAATCATATTGTGCTAAGTTATCTTTCAAATTTCATAAGAGAGAGAGAGAGAGAAAATGGATTTTTAAAATTATAGTTAAGAAACTAAAGCAAATGATCTTGATTTTTTCCTCATGGAAAATAAGATATCATCAGGGGCTTTACCACCCAACTGAAGACCTACTGGTCTCATGTGTTCCTTCATCTGAAGGAATCCATTCCTTCACGAGGGTTATCAACAAGGATCTATTTTGTCATCTTCGTTCCTCTGAGCTTGGTGTAAGGAACCTACACCTCCTGATCAAACCTTACAAAGGGTACCTCCCAACTAGAAAGGTCATTTGGATAAGTGTGTATCTAGTAATCGATAGCTGACTAATGTTGAATCTAGCATCGTACCTTGGCCAAGGATTTCCTTTTACAATTCTAGCACTCTTATGTTGTCAACATTCTCAACCTTGCTTGACATGATCACATTGTCTTAAGATTTAACTTTTAAAGATAGTTTTGTTTTCCCTACAATCCCATATTAAATTTTCATACTAGCTTCCTCTTGCAATAGGGTCTGAAGCAAATCTACTTAATTCTTTTAAATTTTACAGTTTAAGGAAAATATTTTCTGTTAGAAACATGCTCCTTCATGTCTATGGATCTAACTAAATGGTATGAACACAAAAGGATTCATAAACTATTTATATTCAATTATTCATGACCTGATATTCCCATATAACTCTAGAGAACATTGTCGTACAAGTTAGGTTGGAGCTTCCAAAGAAGGATTCAAGGATTTAAATATTATGAAAAGGAATATATATATATATTCGATTTTATATATTCAATTTTCTTCCTAGACCAATCAGGACAGATGTAAAAGGGTTAAAGGAAACTTAGACTCACAAAATAAATATTATAGAGAAATTTTCCAAGAAAAGAACCAAGATGATTCTCAACCAAGAAGAGTAACTTGTTTAACAACAATGACAACTACAATTTTTAGAACAAGGCTAAACAACAAGCCACTGACCAAAAATTTCCAATAAAAAGAGGAAATATTTTCTATAGAATTACATCAGAGTTTTAAAACAAGCTACAAATTATTTTAAAGATTTATACATTCCTGTAAGATTCCTTGATTTGGATATCTTCAACCTCCAACTCTAAGGAAACCCGTGAACCTAATCACCAACATTGGAATTGCAATCCATGGAATGACTTCCGCTAGAGAATTAATAATTCAAAAAGAAGAACTGATTATCTACTATGCTCACAGTCACCTTCAAGATGTTGAAAAGAAATACTAAGGAGAACGCAGACGATAGGAAAGAATGGCAGAGTAATAATGCGGACCAAGATACAAAAATGTCATTTAAGATGGATAGAAGAATGAATAATAGAAGTGTATGAAGATGAACAAAATTTTCAAATTTAGCTCTGAACGACCAAGGAAACTCTTTTCCAAAATACATGAACTTTCCCCAAAATTCAGAAGAATGGAAAAGTGAGAGAAGAGAGAGCTCGACAGTGAAGTAAAGAAGAATGAATGAGAATTTCCGAATTGAACCCAAGATGAATTGCCTCCTTCCAACGCCCGTCCTTTCGTGTACCAATCTTGGGCATTTCACGCTTGGAGTTGGCATGGGTTTGAGAAATTCAATTCCACTTAAGTAAAATTTCCAATTAAACATTAAATGTATTCCCAATAAAAGGTTGAACTGCTGCATTTTAATTATTAAATTAAATATTTAACATCCTTTTAAAAATATATATTCTAAGTTAATTTTCTCAACTAAGAGGGTGAAATTAAATATTCAATTATATCAATTATTTTATCTCCAAATGAAATCTCTTATAGAGTGAAGATTTATTTATATATTATTTTAATTAACTTATTTTATGAATAATTATATTAAATTATAATTGTCCAAGTTACAATTTCAATTCTTTGTCTTACACCGGCTCAAGGTGAGATGAAAATTTCTGATCCTCTGTTAACCACTACCTTTCCCTAATGACACCCCCTTTTTGTCATGATGTCATCAGTCCTACATCCACTGACAGGTATTATGGTTAGAAAGTTCTCATCAACTATATATAAATACATATTTGAATATCAACTTTTGAATACATTCAATTTCACGTGGACAAGAAATTCACTATCCACAAAATTTTATTAATTTTATAGTTATGATAGATTAAACATCTATTCTATTCTCAATTCCACATTCACAACAAAAATAGTTACTTGCAACTAACTTTTCATCTAAATATACATACACAAATTCATAGTCTCAATGTAAGGGATGTAACATACTCCTCCCCTTAAGAATCATCATCCTCGATGATTGTTTATTCTAAATTTCAAAACATAATGTATAAACATAAACATAAACATAATGTTCTCAATTGTTCATCAAAAGATAAGGAAATTTTTGAAGGATTTCTTCATAATCCTCCCAAGTGGCATTTTCTTCAAAGTACTAGTCCCATTGGACCTTGCATTGCCTAACCTCTCAGTTATGTAAGTGCATATTGTGCACTTCAAGCACTCTAAGCAGCTTGACTATGATCACCCCTAGATCCTGCACCTGCAAGGAATTCCAATAAATCTGGTGATCAAAAATTGTATAATATTTCTTAAGCTATTAAACATGAAATACATTATGTAATTTGGTGAGGGCTAGTTGTAGAGAAATTATGTAAGCTATTGGGTTAATAACTTCTAGGACTTCAAATGGTCCTTCATATCTTGGAGCCAACTTTGAGGCTTTCCCAAATTTAATTGAACTTTTCTAAGGTTTTACCCTTAAGAGGACTTTATCTCCTACTGCGAACTACCTAGGAGTCTTTTTTGCATCTACATAGCTCTTTTGTCAATAATTGGCTTCTTTTAATCTCTATTTGATCAACTTAACTTGTTCTTCCATTTCTAAGAGAATTTCAGGATCAAGGACATTTTTTTCCTCTATTCTATCCCAACTAATTGATATTCTACACTTTTTGCCGTATAAGGCCTCAAATGGAGCCATCTTGATAGCTGATTGATAGGAGTTATTATAGGAAAATTCTACTAAAGGTAAATATTCCTCCCATTCATATTGTTGGTTCATGTAGTACATTTTGAGTAGATCTTCCAAAATCTGATTTACCCTTTCCATTTGACCATTGGTTTATGGGTGATAAGTTGTATTGATATTTAGTTGTGTTCCCAAAGCAAAAAATAGGGTTTTCAAAAATCTAGATGTCATTCTAGCATCCTTGTTAGAGATAATCTTCTTCGATACTCCTTGTAACCAAAAAATTTTCTACACAAATTTCTGAGCAATTACTGAAGCTCCATTTGTCAAGTTCCCTAGTATAAAATGTGCCACCTTGGTGAGTTTTTCTACCACTACCAGTATTGTATTGTGCCTATTCCTAGTCATCAATAATCCCTATATGAAATCCATACTAATAGCTTGCCATTTCCAATCAGGTACACTGTGAGGTTGTAATAACCCTGTTGGATATTGGTGATCTACCTTAACCTTCTGACATTCAAAACAATCCACAATGAATCTGGTTGCATCCATTTTTATTCCTTTTCAAAAATATAGGGGCTTGACATCTGCCAACATTTTTGTTACCCTAAGGTGTCTTGAATAGGGTGTTGAGTGGGTTTCTTGCCATATTGTCTTTCTTAACTCTAGAGAGTGGGGTATGTACATTCTGATGAGCCTAAAATATGCTCATAATTTGATGATATGATAAACTTTTAAATGATTTCATTTTTGTTATTTCATGGCTGTTTAAACTTTGATGAAACCTTTTATGGGGATATCCTGTAGCAAGACACTTTTATATTCCTGCAGCCTATTGTGTTGACTTGATTGCATTTATTGCCCTGTTGACTCCCGAAAATGGCTGGTATATCGTATACGTTTTTAAATGGTGAAGTAGATTTGAAATGTGTGATTAATGAATAGATATCGTGTATGTACCATATGCCTCTTCTTGGCGTCTGTTACCTTTTGTTTCGCAGGTTTTGAAGAATGATCGAGTCAAGCGCAGCAGATTCCTTGCCAAAGCCCATTTCCCTAGATGACTTTGAGGAAGCTCCGCCAAAGACTCTTTGACCGAAACCGATTTGGAAATATTTTTAATGAAAAGTCAATCTGGAGAGAGTGGAGCGCTAGATTCTCTCTGAATCGGGTTGAACACATAAATTCATTTATGAAGTTTGTTCCTTGATTCAGGGATATACTTTACTTCCACGTCTTTCTTGATGAAGTTAGTTAGTTAGTTGTTCTTTTAATTTAAAAATAAGATACTCCTCCTGCGCGAGGTAGTGATAGAAGAGAAAAAGAATGAGTAATAGATGATTTTTAGGTAAGATAGAAACAGAGTAGCAGAGATCATGTAAGAATCAGTATGATAATAAAAGACAGAGTCTGTTTGACCAGAAGCAGAGTTTGTTGTTAGTTTTCACACCAACAAGACAATGTATTTCATTCTGTTTTCATGAATAAAGATCAATGAAGTTCTGAGTTCAGCATCTGTGTAATCAGTAGATGCTTGCTAAGGGGTCCCACTTAGTAAGTATATGTAGTTAATTAGTTAGATGTTCTTTTCTGTTGATATCCAGTTAGCTTTCATCTTTTGAAGTTTTTATGCAAACTCAGTCTTACACTGCTCCTGCAGCATAGAGAGTCCATCCCTGTGACTGTTCCTGCAGCATAAGGCCAGTTCATGGTTTGTGCTTCAAATGTAGTTTACAGCTTCGCTTTAATCACATAGTTGAGTTAAAGAATTTTGCATTACCATTCAGAGCTTGGGATAGAATTTCTTTCCAAAGATGTATTTTTGCCAAGATTTGATCAAAAACAAATTCCTAGTGCATATATTTTGCTGCGCCATTTAAAGTCTACGTCCCCTGATTTGACAAGTAAATGAACGTCCACAGAAAGATATTAGTCACCGGTCGGAATGTCCAATTCCCAGGAAAGTTTCACTGTGATATTCATATCCTTTTGTGAGTGTGAGCCATTTTTGGCGCCGTTGCCGGGGATGGTGTCTAACTAGGAGTCTGACAAAATCATTTTCAGCATTAGTTTAGTCTGTTAGTCAAAAAAATTCAAAATCTTTCAAGCCGTTATTCACCATATTGCATGCATAGAAGAATGAGAGACGCACTGGGAAGGTTCCTCCCTAAAAATTTGTTTATTGAACTACCGTTTGACCCAAACCGATAACTTAACCCGAAGAAAATCCATTTGTCATTATTCCAAAGACCTTATTACGGGTAAATAATCCCACCTAATAATCCACCTCCTCGCGATTTGAGTTTCCCATTGTTCCCAACAAGATATCATAATCTTAAAACATCCCTCTTCCTTGCTTCCTCTCCAAAGTTTTATGGCCCGGTCACGTAAGATCCGTGAACCTTTCTGTTTTGAATTTGATGTCCTCTCGTCAGCTTATGACTATTAACAATCGACGCTAAACCGAAGCTTATTTCCTTCCACTTTGAAGGAGGGAGCTCAAATGGTTCATGAGTCTGGGAAGAGGCATTGTAGATAGTTGGGCAGCCATGCAGACAAAATTCCTTGAAAAATATAAGGAATATTGTAAGAGTGCCAGCAAAGGTGATGACATATTCCGAATTCAGCAGAAGGAGGATGAAAGTCTGGAAGACTATATTTCAAGGTTTTTGTTTTCATTAAAAGAAACTCAAACCATACTCTTAACGAGGACTCTCAGAAACTACTCTTTCTAAGGGGAATCAGTGATGCCTGTATTAACGCCCTGGACCTAATGGGAGGAGGTGATATAACTCAACTGCCTTGGGATGATATACAGAAGATATGCCTTAACTACTCTCAAGCAATAGTTAAGAAAGGTCGAGGTCATCATGCTTCAGTGGGGAAGTCTTCTTCTGGTGGAGTTTCCCGAATGGAGATCACAAATCTGCTATCTGATTTCAAGCAGGACATCATTAATAATATGGCTACACAATTAGATACTATGCAAGCTCGGAAAAAACATGTAGAAGCTGAGGTAGCTTTGGCTGAGTTATGTCCCTACTGTAGACAAAAGAAGCGTGATTGCAGATGCAAGATGGTGGCTAATCTGGAAGCCAAACAACTGCCTACTGACTTCAAACCAGTGGAAGGTGATGATGATCAAGTGTTCTTTTTTGCACAAAGGAGACCATGGGCCCAAAGGCAAGGTATGCCTCAAGACCCTTTAACTTTTGGTAATCCCTATTCTAGCTATAATAACCAATGGCAACAAGCATATGGACCACCACCACCATGGAATCTGCCTCAACCAAGCTGGCCTAATTATCAAACCCCGCAGTGGCAATCTCCTCAAGGAGGTTGGCAGTAGCCACAAGGTCAATGGACCCCACCTTCAGGAAATTGGCAATAAAATCCTCAATGGAGAGGTCCTCAACAATGGAAAAACTAGTCTCCTGGGTTCCTGCAGCCTCCACAGCCACAACAACAGGCCCTTATGCCGCCTACTGCAGCAACTACCACAAATCCTGGACCTCCAAAGCAAACGCCTATGCCTGCCCAGCCGTTGCCTAATCCCAATAATAAGCAACCGCAGCAGCCTCAACAGCCTGTGTATATTTCTGAAGCCAACCAATATCAAACTTATTCCTTAAATGTTAATGACATCCATCTGAGGTCTGGAACTACTTTACCTACTCCCAAACCACCTCTAATTACAGAAATATCTGATTCACCCTTTGAAGAATCTAATGCACCTGTTGTTTCCACTGAACACATGCCTATACCCGATACAGTTTCTATGGAACCTGTTCTGTAGAGACAAGATAAACCACCTTTTCCTCAGAGGTTACAAAGTACTGAATCTAAACTCATGGAAGAACCCACTTTTGATATACTAGATCAGCTCAAGAATGTGCAAATTCAAATCCCTTTGTTTCAGGCTATTAAAGATGTTTCCATTTTTAGAAAAGCTATTAAAGAAGCCTGTTTGAAGAAGCCTAGACGAAAGAAAAAGGATCCCCAAACAATTCATGTCTTAGGGAAATTGGCTGATATAATGTTAGGAAATGTAGTCATTCCAAAGTATATTGACCCTGGAAGCCTTGTAGTATAGATACATATAAATGGCCAAGTTGTAAAAAATGTTTTGATTGATTTAGGAGCTGCCATTAATGTAATGACAAAGCATACTATGGACTCCTTGAATATTTCAAACATTAGGTCTACGCCCACAGTTCTGCAGCTTGCAGACAGCTCCACAGTCAAACCTGATGGGATGATAGAAGATGTAATTGTCACTCTTGAGTCTTGGGAGTATCCTGCTGATTTTACAATATTATCAATTAAGGCAACTTTAGGAGGGTATCCAGTTATCCTTGGTAGGCCATGGTTAGCAACTGCTGATGCTTTTATAGGATGTCGTTCTAGAGATATGACCATTTCTGATGGGCAGTCCATAAAGAAATTGGCTTTGTATCCGCCTGCTAAACCTCAACCAGATTTGTCCCAACCTGTTTGGCCAGATGTGGGAGAAGAAACTGAAGAAGCCAATTCTTTGGCTCAATTGATGATGCTTCAAAATGATCCATTCTCTCAACTTCAAAGTGAAGATGCTTTGCTTTTTCAAATTCTGCAATTCAATCTTGATGCAGATAATTTATCTAATCCAAGTGACAGTCAGCATCAATGTTTCCTGTAGTAGCTAGATTCCAAGAGTTCATTGCCTAAACTTCCGACAATTTTTCATAACTTGCTTCCACAAGAGGTACAAACATTACCTATTGATTCTATGAGTAATCTCATTAAGCAGATAGAATTGTCTCCAGATCATTGTTTGAATGTTAATAGCAAGTTGTCTCAGTCTCAAGAGGATGACTTATTAAAAATGCTACAAGAACAGCATAAAACTTTTGCATGGGAATATGGGGACATGCAAGGAATAGATCCTCGAGTCTATACTCATAGGATATATATCAAAGAAGATTGTTCACCAGTTAGACAACCTCAGAGAAGAGTAAATCCAGCACTTAGAGAAATAGTGAAAATGAACTTCAAAAGTTGCTTGATGCTGGTTTTATTTACCCAATTTCTGACAGCCAATGGGTTTCTCCATTAGTCATTGTCCCCAAGAAAGGAGGAAAATGGAGAGTATGTGTAGATTACAGAGAGTTGAACAATGCCACTAAGAAAGATCATTTTCCATTACCTTTTGTAGACCAAGTACTAGATTCTCTATCTGGTAAAAAATATTTTTCCTTCTTAGATGGTTACAGTGGGTATAATCAGATAAAAATTGCCCCTGAAGATCAAGACAAGACCACTTTTACCTGTCCATGGGGAACATTTGTTTATTCGGTCTTTCCTTTTGGCTTATGTAATGCACCAGCAACATTTCAGAGAGCAGTAATTAGTATATTTGCTGATATATCTCATGAATGTATGGAGATTTATATGGATGATTTCACTACATATGGAGTCACATTTGAAGAAGCACCGTGAATTTAGAAAAAGTATTAAAAGGTGAGAGCAAAAATTGTCTCTAAACAGTGGAAAGTGTTTTCTAATGATGGAAGAAGGTATTGTTCTAGGTCATCATATTTCAAAGAATGGAATTCAAGTTGACCCTGCTAAAATTGAAGTTATTCAGAATTTACAAACTCCTGCAAAACAAAAAGATGTTAGAAGTTTTCTTGGTCATGCAGGGTATTATAGAAGGTTTATAAAAGACTTTAGTAAAATTTCCAGTCCACTTTATGCTTTGTTAACCAAGGATTCCCAATTTGAGTGGACCGAGGCCTGCGAAAAATCCTTCCTACAGCTAAAGGACTTGCTTACTAAAGCCCCTGTTCTTCAAGGTCCAAAATGGAACCTCGCCATATACATGCCGGAGCAAGGCCTCGATTTTGGTATAGGAGCAGTTTCGAAGTCAAAAAAGAAAATTCAATTGAGCATGCTATCTACTTTATCGCGAAAAAACCTTCAAGGTCCCGAGCTCAACTATAATCATACGTAGTGCTGAATTGCTTTGGAGTAGTATATGCTGAATAAATTCAGGTGCATTATGTCACAGTTATCGATATTTGTCCACACTGACCATGCAGTAATCAAGTACCTGATGAACAAACCTGCCATTTCTGGTAGATTGGCACGATGGCTCCTGTTGTTACAAGAATTTGATATCACAATCATTGAAAAACCAGGAAGAGCTAATGTCGTAGCTGACTTTTTATCAAGACTTCAATCAGCTGCATCTGAGGAACAAGAGGTCATTGATGATAGATTTACAGATGAACACTTGTTTTCCATTGTTGCACATACACCCTGGTATGCAGATATTGCTAATTATCTGGCAGCAAACATAATACTAGCTCATTTTTTCCCAAAAGAAAAGAAGTTGTTGACAGAAAAAAGTTTCAACTTTACCTGGATTGCCAATTGTCTGTTTTATACTGGCCCTGATCAAGTAATGCGAAGATGTGTAAGAGAAGATGAGACTTATGATATCTTGCATGCCTGCCATGATGAACCATGTGGAGGGTATTTTGCAGCAAAAAGAACAGCAATGAAAATTCTTACAACAGGGTATTACTGGCCAACATTACACAAGGATGTTGTGGCCTATACAAGGAAGTGTGACAGATGCCAGCGTATGGGAAGACCAACTAAGTCAGATGAAATGCCACTATATCCGCAGGTAATAGTCACCCCTTTTGATAAATGGGGATGGATTTTGTGGGACCAATTGATCCACCATCAAATAGAAAGTCATATATTCTAGTTTGCACGGATTATGTCACAAAATGGGTCGAGGTAAAAGCTATGACTAATGCCCGAGATAACAAAGTTGCTGAATTTTTGTATGAACAAATTTTCACCAAATTTGGAGTTCCTAGAGAGCTTGTAACTGATCAAGGAGCTCAGTTTACGTCAAATCTGATCACTGCACTTATGAATGACTATAAGATCAAACACAGGAAGTCCAGCCCCTATCATCGTCAAGCCAATGGTCAGGCGGAGGTAACAAACAGAGAAATTGAAGCAATCCTCACAAAGACAGTGCAGATTCATAAGAAAGACTGGAGTAATAGACTTCCTGAAGCAGTTTGGGCTTACAGAACTACATGGAAAACAACAACTGGGTTTACACCTTTTGAGTTGCTCTATGGGAAAACAGCTATGTTACCCATTAAATTTGAACATAAAACTTTGAGGACAGCTCTTGAACTCAACATGGACTTATCCGAAGCACAGAAGGACCATCTCCTGCAGCTAAATACTTTGGATGAAATGAGAAAAGCCGCCCTACGGCATACAGAAGTAATCAACCAGCAGAGAAAGAGATGGCATGATCAGCACATCAAAACCAGAAAATTTTCTGCTGGAGATTGGGCTTTGTTATATGATTCCAGGTACCAAGAAAATTAGGGTAAACTCACAACACGCTGGCTTGGCCCCTATGAGGTTGAAAATGTGTTTGACAACGGAGCTATGCAGCTGGTCACAATTGATCCGGTCCGTTTTAAATTGCTCGTCAATGGCCACCGACTCCGACTGTACCATAAGCTAGTTTCCAAGGAAGACTTCATGAAGCAAAGCCTATCTCGTGTTCTTCCAGTTTACTTTTCCCGCACCAAGGCTCGCCTTTCTCCTACAAATACTTCTAATTTCAAAAAGCATGCCCATAATAGCTAGTTTTCTTTTTAAGAAAAACCCCTTTCCATTTTAAATTTATCACTTCTAATTCCTCCTCATTTCTTTATCTTCCATCCATCCATTCCATCCATCCATTTCTATTCAGACATTTCATCCTACCACATGTCACCCATCCAATTTCCATCCCACCGCGATCAACCTTAATTCAGATATCTTTCCAACTTGTCAATTCATGCACACATATCTTTCACACGATGTGCAATTAATAAAGGTAATGCCTATATCTTTTCATATCAAGATATTTGATTTATTTCCTCTATTCCATTCACCATCGCTATGCATGTACCGGCCATTATCAATTTAATCTCTTACCTATTTTTTTAGTACATGTGAGGACAATATGTCATCTTTTAAGTAGGGGGCTTAGGTATCCATCGCTTGAAGCTCGTCTTTTCGTCACGCTACTAATCAAGAAAATAATCTTTCTTTAATATATTTCGTACTTTCCAACGGATTTAATGATCTTCTTTAATGCATCTTTTCTCTTGCAACCACGCATTAAGACCGCTTGGTTTAAGAAAGTTCATTTTGGAAAAAGAAAGAAATGTATGGGCCCGACGGAGAAAACCAGAGCGTAAAAGGAAATAAAGAATTTGAATTTTCAAAGAAGAAATTGAGTTTAGCTAGAAAATCAAGACATGGGTGGTGGTCATTGGTAAATGACATGAGCCTGTAGCTCATGAATTGTTGTTGCAAAACCCACAGACAGCCCAAGCATTTAGCCTCTGTGGATGGTTAAATTATTTTCTGAGTTTAAATGATTTTGATGAGGAAGCTGCGACAGAATTTTTGAGAACACTTTCTCAAGGGGAAGCCACCGTATGGGGTCTAACAGTTGTTGCAACCGAAGACAGAACTGCTGAGGTAACCGGGATCCCAACCGTTGGAGAAAACTTTTCTTCAGATGCTGCAGCTGCAAGGGCTGAATTTTCGATGCCTGCTGATGGACCGCTGGACATCTCCAAGCAAGGATGCAAGCGAGTGTCACTACCTCTTCCATATTCAGAGTATGCCACTTATATAATGAGGTATTTAACCTGTGAAGGCCATTTTTCTTATCTGCATTCGCATCATTTTAAATTATTAAGCCATATAAGGCATGGGTTGGCTGTGAATGTTTCAAATTTCTTGTTAAAGTTTTTAGAGCAAAGTGCCCATGGAACTCAACAGGGGAAAGATAACTCTGTCACTCATCATGGCCTTATTAAATTGCTTATTGAGCACTCTTTGAGAGACGTTTCACCTCTCTCCTAACAACAATTTATTGCCCAAAAGAGTTTACAACCTCCACAACCCCCTAGGGTAATTACCCCACGGCCTCAAAGAAAGAAGAAAGAAATTGCATCTACTAGTGGAACAGGGCAAGGGTCATCTACTCCTGTAGCACCCAATCCTGTAGCTGTCACAGCTGAATCTTCTGCTAGGGTACAAACTAAGTCTTCCGCTAGGAGGGAGAAAGGAAAATCAAAGGTAGAAGGGTCCCCAAAATCTGACCCTCATTCTCAGAAAAGGCAATGCTCTTCTCCTGTAGCACCTTCCCCTGCAGCAGATTCTCCTACAGCAACAGCTGTTGATATTACCAGTTCACCATCATCCTCTGGTAGGGCAGAGCCCCCTGAACAAACAAGAAAAAGAAAAGCTACCGGAACACCCCTTGTAGCCACATCAATACCAAGAAGGGTTTTCACAAGGAAACAATTTAGGGCCTCCCCTGTTTCACCGCAACCTGAGGTGATTGTAATTTCAGAAGGATCTGTTGAATCTGAGAATGCTGCTCAGAGTTCGGTCGTTCCTGAAGAGGAACAAGTAGAGACAAAAGAAGCAAGGCATAATGGGCATGAGTTGCCAAGTCTTGATGATCTGGTTAATGCTGTTATGCAATTCTCGGAGGAAGCTCAGACTTCTTCACCGCAGCAACAAGAAGAATTTATCCTGCAGCAAGAACAAGAACAGGCTGAACAACTAAATGTGCCTAATGAAGTTATATTTCATCCTGCAATGTGTAAAGCCATTGTTGTGTATAGGAGTACCTTTTTAATTGAATTTCTAGAATTTGTTAAAAATAATTGGGAAATAGTTACACTGCAAACTGTGACTTTTCGACACATTGCCCAGACTGATATGCAACAAAGTCTGTGGCAAATAGAAAAGAAGAAATTGAAAATCAAAAACAGGAAATTGCTGAATTGAAAGCAAAAATGGATGAAATGCTAAAGGTAACCGGTCAAATTATGGAATGCAGACCGCCACCCATAGTTTATGCTCTGTGCCTCAAAGAACAGTTTTTATGGTTTCAATTGATGAGAATTTCCAGAAACCAAGACCCCATAATTCATTCTGCCAAAGAATTTTATGAAGCATATCAAGCAGCCCCTAACCGGTTAAGGAATTCTCTGTGTGAATTCTATTTGCATGGCTTTTTAATACCACTTGAAACAGAATGGAATCCTCTTCCATACATTGGTGATATTCATTTGAGAGCATTCATGTCATGGGCAGCAAATGAGGTGAATTATGGCAGACAGTGGGAAACGTATGAGGAAATTGAGAAAACAAAGCCTGTCCCATTACGCTCTCAAAGTTCAAACCCACATGCAATGCTGAAAGATTGGTTTGCATTGACATATGGTATTAATAATGTTTCAGCCAGAGCAAAAATATTTGACATCAGAAAGCAAGTATATGATGAATTCCAGGCACAACAATATTCATTTTGGAGATTAGCATATACCAGAACTGAGAAAAGATGGGAAAAATTGACTGTTGGGTTAAGAAAGTCAGAACCACATGGTTCCCTCAACTTTACAGCTGCACTCAAACGAACTAGCAGATATATTCAATTGGGACTTGAAACAAGATTTGAATTGTGGCTGCCACTGACATTCAGACCCCCTGTGCTAATGTGGCCCCTGTATTCTCATCAGGCTACAAATCTTAACAGTGAATTAGAAGACCGCAGATATGAAAGGTGTCGGGATTTCAGAGGATTCTATTACGTGTTCGACATCCATTCCGGTGTCATGTACCACTCAATGACTTCTGCAGAAATCACCAGAGTGCTAATGCCGGAGGACCAAAGATTGGGCTGGTGAAGTGATGAGCCTAAAATATGCTCATACTGATGATATGATAAACTTTTAAATGATTTCATTTTGTTACTTCATGGGCCGTTTAAACTTTGATGAAACCTTTTATGGGGATATCCCTTTAGCAAAGACACTTTATATCTCGCGTACCGCTGTGTTGACTTGATTGCATTTATTGGCCCCGGCTGACTCGAAATGGTCGGGTATATCGTGATACGCTTTTTAAATGGTGAAGTAGATTTGAAATGTTCGGTTAATGAAATAGATATCGGTATGTACCATATGCCTCTTCATGCTGGGCTCAAGGTACCCTTTGTTTCTCAAGTAGTTGTTGAAGAATGATCGAAGCCGTTTAGCCGCATCTCTACTTCTTGCAAGAAAGCCCATTTCTTGCAATCTAATTTTGGAGGAAGCTCCGCCAAAAGACTCTTTCGACCAAAAACCATTTGGAAAGATTTCTAATGAAAAGTCACACCGAGAGAGGATGCTTAGATTCTCTCAATTGGGTTGAACACATAAATTCATTTATGAAGTCTGTTCCTTGATTCAGGGATATACTTTACTTCCACGTCTTTCTTTGATGAAGTTGGTTAGTTAGTTGTTCTTCTAATTTAAAAATAAGATACTCCTCCTACGCGAGGTGGTGATAGAAGAAAAATAGAATGAGTAATAGATGATTTTTAGGTAAGATAGAAACAGAGTAGCAGAGATCATGTAAGAATCAGTATGATAATGAAAGACAGACTCTGTTTGACCAGAAGCAGAGTTTGTTGTTAGTTTTCACACCAACAAGACAATGTATTTCATTCTGTCTTCATGAATAAAGATCGATGAAGTTCTGAGTTCAGCATCTGTGTAATCAGTAGATGCTTGCTAAGGGGGCCCACTTAGTAAGTATCTGTAGTTAATTAGTTAGATGTTCTTTTCTGCTGATATCCAGTTAGCTTTCATCTTTTGAAGTTTTATGCAAATCAGTCTTACACTGCTTCCTGCAGCATAGAGAGTCCATCCTGTGATGTCTCTGCATAAGGCCGTTCATGGTTTGTGCTTTAGTCGTAGCTGTTACAGTTTCTGTTTTAATCAAGCATAGTTGAGTTAAAGAATTCTGCATTACCATTTGTAGCTTAGATAGAATTTCTTTCCAGTATGTATTTTTGCTAAGATTTGACTAAAACAAATTCCTAGTGCATATACTTTGCTGCGCCATTTAAAGTCTACGTCCCCTGGTTTGACAAGTAAATGAACGTCCACAGAAAGATATTAGTCACCTGTCGGAATGTCCAATTCCCAGGAAAGTTTCACTGTGATATTCATATCCTTTTGTGAGTGCGAGCCAGAGGTGTTTGGGATGTTGGGGGTGGCATGCACTGTCGTTGTGGTGTCAACGGGAGTATTGCTCGTAGTGTTTGAAGGTTGACCACCATGTACCATGTTTTATGTGTTGGTGTTATTAGGATCAGGAAGTGTCTGATTTATCGTGTTAATGTCAAATCCTTGAGGCAATTTGGCTCCTTCACTCAAGAGTATAGCCAAGTATCTGTCTCTGTCGTGATGGGCCATTATTTCAACGAATTAAGAGGCCTCTGCGTCTTGTGCTATTGCCTCTAAGTTTTCCTCAAGTATTTGACCATGTTCATCTTTTTGCAAAACAAGTTCAAATGCACTGTTTGATGAGGATTGTGTTGTCACTGGAGGTTGATTGATTGGATTGGAAAATGGATCGTAAAAGGTCCAGTTTGAGTCATTTGTAGGATTATCGACAGTGGACATGGGGTCTTGTCGAAAGTTTTCCATTTGTCTTTGTTGTTTTTGAAGTCTGGTTTCCACCATAAATGAGATTGCTCAAATGAAAAGGAATGACAACTAAATGTAGTGATGACGCTATGCAAGGTCTAAATTCTAAATGATGATTAGGATGACTAATGTTTTGGATTTTTGTGAATAGGATATGCAATGTGAAGATTTAAAATGCAATTTAAGACAAGGGTATCTAAGCACTTCTAAGCACAACTTTGTTTTCAATTTTGGTTACGAGAAGACTTTTGTTGAAAATGACAAGGTGACAAGGTCAAAATGACTAGTGAATTTTCCTAACTAGACTTTTGAGTTGGAAAATTTCACAAAAGAGGACAATGACTGAAAAGGGGTTGATAACTTAGTCCAAAAGAGCCTAGTTTCAAAAAGAATGATGTTGCAAATTGTGCTGAGGTTTACCTAATCCTAAAAGATGCAAAAATGTGAACCTAGGGACAACCTAATGTCGAATGTATGCAACTAAAATAATGAAGGATGCAACCTATGGTAATGAATGCAAACTAGTGGTCAAGACTTTGAGTAATTTCAAATTTGATTTCTGACAGAATCTTCTTGTAAACAGTGTTTGGAAAATGACTGAGAAGATTAAGACTTCAGATTTGACTTTGTATGAAGTTTAAAACAGTGACAGGAAAATGCATCATTTGAGGTGTCAGTTGTGTCGGGATTTTGCGAATGCGGCTCAAGTTCAGCAAATGTGATTTGGAAACAGACAAATGCGACTCAGTTTATTAGATGTGACTCAATGACAGTCAGTTGCGTCCCGATTTTGCATATGCGACTCGGCAGTGTTCAGATGCGTCGCGATGCATATAGATGCGGTGTTTTAAATGTCAACTGCGGTTTAACAGAGCAATTGCGGTGCATAAAATCAATTGCGGTTCAATAGATGCGACACAGTTTTGTTTCAAATTGATTTTCTTGTCATTTTGATTGCAAGTTTGATATGTTTGGTGTTGAATGTTTTGTTTGGAGTTGTGATAAAACCAGAAAGCACTTGACAAACATAGTGTTTTAAAAGTAACCAAACACACATCAGATAAGCACAATCCTAGGTTAGGCCATGACAGTATTTGCTAGATTCCACGCGGGTTTCCCCAACCGCATATCTGTAGCGTGTGAATTTAGAAGCTTGGCTGCACGGGCTCCCCCTTATAGTGCACTCTCTTCTCAGGCCAACCAAGCTTCCAACCCCCATGAAACTCCCATGGCGAGCTGATCACATCTACTACAAACTGCGAAAGTGTGGATGTCTTCATACCGACTGGTGCTGTGCTAGCAAATAGAGGGATTTTGGCTTACTACACAAAATTTTTTAGTTAGGGACCCCCGTTCGAGTGGCCATACATGGGGCAAGAGATTAATCACCATTAAGGTGGCACTCTAGCCTAAAGAGGTTAAGCTCAACAGGGTTTAAGGGAGTACAACTCCGTCCGTATGACACATCCGCACAAGCAACCTTAGGTTTTCCCTTAAGGTTTACATTTATATACCGGTCGGGGGTAGCTTGGCTTTAGCTCCGTTGCCGGTTTGAGTCACGTTGGGGTGATGAAATCCCCAGGAAGACCCAATTTCTAGAGTTGGTAACTGTTTCTCTTACACCCAAAATCGCCCGAAAGCGTGAGGGGAGAGGATACTCCGATATACCAAGTCAGGGTAATAACAAATAAAAATGGGTCTGGTTTTCTGATCACGAGGTTTTCACCAAGTGAGAGCATACTCACCTACCATCTTGCAAACACAATCAAACAGAAAAAACACATATTCATTTTAAAAGCACCAAAATGAAATGTTTTCTACACTAGAAATTGCAAACACATTGTTTGAAAAATGAGTCTTTGACAAGCATAGCTGCAAAACCACAAGTTAGTAGTTTTATCCACCAGTCTTGGACCCACGAAACGTAACTGCCACACGCTGCGAAACACGATTAGTAACACAAAAGCCCCTACTGGATAGAAAGCAGAAAATAAACCAGAATGCTAAAAGAAAAAAAAAAGAATAGAAAAACCTTAAAAATCCGAATGTAAATGAGAAGAAAACTTTTTACCAGGCGAATGTGTCGCGACAGAGCAAATGCATCGCTTGGTTCATCAAATGCGGCTCTGTATCTCAACTATGGCTTTCTGGACTACGATTGTGGCTTGACAGAGCGATTGCGGCTTTCCTGTATGTGAATGCGTCGCGACGCATCAAATGCGTCACGATATTTTTTTTAAAACGGTTGCATCGCTCCATACCTGTACCTTCAAAAATAGCAGAAAAACACAAAACCGTATGGAAATAATAGCAAATAACATAACAGAGTCATGTTCACGTCGGGTTCACCAAATGTATCTATGGAAATTTAGATGGGGTTAGCTTATTAAATAATAAACAATCAAAAATCCAAAGAGGCTATCAAGAACAGTGGAAAATCAAAATAAAGAACGATTATACCTTTCTTTCCTTCCATGCTTCACCTTCATAGCACCTTCTAGTTTGCAGCAAGTCAATGAAGCCCTCAGATTTTGAATTGAGCAACCTATACTAATGCCAAGGTCCTATGCAAATGTTGAAGGATTTGATAAATGCCTATGTCTATGACAATATGATAAATGGAAATAATGACTATCAACACTAAAATGACTATAATGCCTATATTAAAAATGACCAGCTCCTGAAATTATGAGCAAAATTGTCTTTTATAGAAAACACCATTTTGAGTGGACAGAAGAGATCGAACTCTAAGAAAGACCTAAAATGAGAGGTCCAGATTAAATCTGAGAATCCCTAATTAGGGTTAGGGAAAATTTATTAATCGAACGGTCAAAATAATATCTCAGATAATTGGATCGACGGTGGAGAATAAATGAGACAAATTAATTAGAAAATAAAGATTTTCGAAAATCAAGAAGATAAAGATTGTCTGATTTGCAAGATTTGAAAAATCAAGAAGATAAGATTTGAACTGAAGATCAGATTTGGAAAATCAAGAATCTGTCTAATTACTTGATTTTGGAAGATTAGTTACTATTTTGAATTAAATTAATTCAAATTAATGGATTTTATGAGACAATAAATAATCTTTTTCAGATTATTTACCAAAATCGACTGACAGTTAAGATTGTGATGACATTTTAAATAATTGATTTATTTAAAATGAGAGAAATATTAAATTGGCAATTAAATAATTAAATTTAATTATTTAATTTAGAAGATAAGATTAATTAATTAAATAAATTAATCAATTTATTTAATTAAGATAGTTAGTGACATATTAAGTAAATAAATAAAATTTATTTATTTAATAATCGAAGAAATATATGACAAAGGTGAATTAAATAAATTAAGAAATTTATTTAATTAAGGGAAGACTTAGACAATTAATGACGATTTAATAAATAAATAAAATTTATTTATTTAATAATCATGAAGAATAAAGACATGAATTAATTAAATAATTATGAATTATTTAATCAATAGTCGAATGTGGACCAAGGACATAATTAAATGTCATAATTATGCTAGGACGAAAGTGGTAAAAATGAAGCTTGCAGACCTAGGTCATTTTTAGGTGTCTACAATGTTATTTGAGTTGGGATTTTGGTTGATTATCATCAAATAATGAAATCTAACTTAATTTAGTATATTTAAAGAGTCAATTGTTTTTGAAGAGTTACTGCATCATCATGTGATTTATTCTTAAGTATATTTAAAATTAGTTTTATTTCAAGTGGATTTAAGAATTAAATTTATTTTCAAGATATTTAAAGATAAAGTTATTTACAAATTCCTTCTTGATTAGATTAGTGATTTGCATATAAAACGACTGTGTTGGATTTAAATAAGATTTATTTATTTTGAAGTCAACAAATGTAAATGCTATATTTTGATTAAGTTTATTTATTTGAAGTAAATAAATAGGCTACATTTTAATTAAATTTATTATTTGAAACTAACAAATGTATAGGTTATATTTAATTTTAATTATTTTGAAACAAACAAATGCATATGCTAGGAATCATAAATTAAGAGAAATCTGATGGGTTACATACTGTAGGTTGTCATAGTTCTTTATTTTAATTAAAGGTTTTCAATATAGAGGTGTAAATAAAATTAAATAAAAACCTAAAGTTACTAGGTGAGATTTGATTCAATTGAGTTTTATGAATTAAAAATTGAACATTGAAGTTAGATCATTATTTAATAAATAATCATTTCATGTTCTTATTGAGTTAATTTATTTGTCAAATTGAATGGGAATGTATAAACAAGTGGAGTATGCAATATTCTTTCAAGTTTCGTTGCATGGAATGGTGTTGGGAGGTTAAAGTTTGATTTCTTGCGTTCTCCTGATTAATTGAATTCTTCATCAATTTATTTTCTGTGTTGACGAGTTTATAAGCCAAGCCTTGATGTGAGTTCTTTGGGAACCCAAGTATTTTTGTACCCTTCAATTGGGTGTATATGAAAGTTGGTGTTATAGGCTTCCTGAGGCATTGGGTAATAGGTTTATGTTGGATTTCTTTGATTTGTTTGTTTGAAATGTTTGATTTAATTATTAGTTTTTTTGAACTCTTGTGGATGTTACCTTATTTAGTAGTTTGCCTCTTGTTATGGTTGTATGGCGAGATGGTCCATGCCTCGCATTTGTACTCAGATTGGTAAAGTTTGGGTATTTTATGTTGGTACACCCCTGATTGTTGTAAAGTTTTGGTATTAGGACCGTGCGATGATACTCTCCCATAGTATCCCTTGCTTTTCCTTTGTATGCCTCTAGAAGCAGTCACCTTGTATGTGGTTGTTGAGATTGTTGTATGTTTTATTTTGGGTTGACCTTGTGGTTTGGTCTTGTGATTGTTCTATTTGTTTGTGTTGGTTGTGGGTCTTTCTTGTCATCTCCTAGCACAGGGGGTGGACCTTAGGTTTCGTGCAGTCGAGTGGAATGTGCTATGCACCCCATTGGGTTCCTAGTTTGTGTTTGTGATGCAGAAGCAGATGAAGAGTTTCCAGAGCTTCACTTGGTTGAAGACTGTTCTACGCCTTGTACTTTATTCTTCATTGATGTTACAATTATTCTTGTACTTGATATACTCTTTTCATTGTTATAAGGGAAGCATTATATAATGTATTAATGTATTCATGATGTGTTGTATCTATGGAAATATGCTCCAAAATTATAATATTAAACTATGAATTGAAATGTAATAGAATGATGGATGCATCTTTTCATCGCTATTTATCACAGATGGTTGTATGATTATGTTATCTTGTGAAAGTATTCTTCTATTGTTAAATTTTTGGCATTATCTTTAACAATGTTTTGGCTGGGGACATTTACATGTAATGCAACCTTTTAACCCCATGGGACTAGTTAGGTCTTGTCACATAACATATATTTTGATCATCTTTTGAATGTTTGTACATATTCACCTTATGTAATGCTTCTCTTTAAAAAAGAAGAAGAAATTGTGTAGTATTTTGTTGTCCTTTAGGGGGTATGTGCAGGATCATGATGGGCCAAACAGGCCCTTAAGTGGCAATGAAAATTCAAAAAAATTAGAGTTAGGCAACTTGACATAAAAATTTGAATAAGTTATCTATATTATTTCAAAAACATGTAAGAATAGAATCTGTGGGAAATTGAATGTAGTTTCTAAACTACTAGGTTTATTTTTTAAAAACAAAATCTATTTGGTGAAAATTTGAAATTTCAATGCAGATACTTAAATTTCAGGAAAAAATAAGTAGGTGTCTTGACCAACCCTAACCATAATAAAATGATAATATTTTTTATGAGATTTTTAGATATAAGTAGAGGACTCATGTCCAAATGTGACGATATTTTTTGTAATTTTTTTCCAAGTAATTAATTATGAATTTTTATTACAACTTTTAAAAATATAAAACTCGATGTCCGACCAACCTTTAACTTGGTTAAAACCTCATAAAATTTATTTTTTTTTTTAATCCTATAGTATGTGAAACATAGAATGTGACATATATTTTGATTCAAAATATATTTGAAAAGTTGAGTAGATGTTTTTCAATTAGCCTATCAATCGAGACTTTAGTCATAATTCTAATAGAAAATGAATAATAATTATTTATTAAATTCGAAGTAAAGAATAATTTATATTGGTGGAAAGCTGAGAGTCTCTTCTACAAACCCTTTTCGTTTCATCAATTTTGGCTAAAAATAAAGTCGTCAGCCACATGGACGAAGTCTAGAAAAACAAGGTAAGTTGTCAAACACGCTTTTTGCGTTGACTTCTTAGGATTGGCATGTCCAAACCAAATACCAAAGCAAGCCCGAGGCTAATCCCTAGGCAATAAATTATGTGTCAAAAATATCAGATATCTATTTCAAATCGGATATCCGTTTCAAATCGGATATCTGTTTCAAATCGGATATCCGTTTTTTTTTGCATTTTATAAATCATATATTATAAAGTGTATATTTTTTTAAAAATCATATATAAACTAAATCGGATATCCGTTTCAAAACGGATATCTGATTTTTGTTTATATATGATTTTCAAAAATGTTTTATACTTTATAATATATGATTTAGAAAATGCAATAAATATTTTCTAGTTTATTTTAATATATCTAGTTTAGAATATACAATATAGCTTATAATTTAATATATAATATATTATATTATTATGTATAATATTTAAATATTATTTCTATATTTTAGTTAATGTATATATATTACTAGTATATAAAATATTATATAACTAATTAATATTACTAACATGTAAAATATTTAAATATTATCTCTTTCCC
>VDFB02000008.1:45316931-45360846 GCA_007258455.2 Sequoia sempervirens
AAACCCTCTACCATATACCCTAAACCCTAAATATTTAACCCTTAAACCTTCTACCATCTACCATTAACCCTTAGGTCTATGTGTACACAAATCAGGTATCCGTTTCAAATCGGATATCCGATTTGAAACGAATATCCAATTTCTAGACCGTTACTTTAAAACAACAACAAATTTTGTATATATATGCTTTTTACAAATCAGATATCCGATTTGAAATGGATATCCGATTTGTAAAAAGCATATATATACAACTATTTTCGTTGTTTTAAAGTAACAGTCTACAAATCGGATATCCGTTTCAAATCGGATATCCGATTTGTAGATCGTTACTTTAAAACAACAAATTTTTTATATATATTCTTTTTACAAATCGGATATCCAATATGGAAAACTAGGATTGGTGTTTGCTTTGGTGGTGTGTACTGACACCCGAGCCTAAAAAAATTCAACACGATATTTTTCGCGTTTTTGGGTCGATGAACGATGTGTTTTGTTCCTCATTGCCACTTTTTGGCATACCATGATCCTGCACATACCCTAGGGTCCACACGGCGGGGCGTTACAACATTAGTATCAGAGCAAAGGTTCATACACTGGGCACTCTGGTTTCATCTGAGCCCATTATGTTGTCCTAGTGAATTTGTTAAGTGAAGTTGTTAGGTGATCACAATGATCATGACATTGATATTTAACATCATGTGATCTTTGGAAAGAGAGTATAGTGAAGGAAGAATTGTTAAAGGGATTGTGGAAAGGATGTGATGATAGGAGTCACATTATTGATGGAAATAAGTGTACTTATGGAATTGTGTATGTAATTATGCTTCCCTTGTAAATGTGAGAAACCAATAACTATGCATTGGTTGAGTGTTGTGAATACCCTGTACTTGTTTTGTGTGCCCATTGGATGGTGATACGATGTACCCATCCATTCAAAATATGTGGTATTTGGTATGGGATTAACCATACCATTTTCTATGTTTGTATGTTTGTTACTTGATTGAGGGCCAACCCACGTGTGGTTGAAAACCTATATATATAAGAGTAGCCAAAAGGTAGTTTCATAGATTATTATTTTTTGGTTCTTTAGACCCTCAATCCGTGAAGGGGTAGTAGCAGCCACAATGTTACTTGGGCGGAGTGTGTAGCATACACACATTGTGACGCAAAGCGGTCTTATCTCAACCGATCCCAAGGAAACATGTACTCACAACTTCTCCTTATGATGGATTAGGGCACTTGATCCATATGTGCTAGCCTAAACCCCACAGTTTTGACTACAACAACATTGGATTGTTAGTTTATGCCTAGCCGTCTGCAGGGATGTTGAGCTGGAATTAGCGAGTCAACCTTGTCACTACTGAATTTGACTCCATTTTACGACGAATGTTCGTCGGTCTTTTGACAAACATTTGTCGAACAATCGACGAATTGACGAAAAAAAATTCGTCACTATTTTTTTGTTGAAATTCCGACGACGAATTAAATGTAAAAATAACGGCACAAATTCGTTAGTTGTCAACATTATAAAATGACTCAGATGTTCGTCGGAATATCGACGAAAACTTCATGTATCCACCGACGAATTACAACCAAAATGCAATTGTAATGGCTCTTCTGAAGCGTCGAAACAACACCAGAAATTCATCGCCATTTTAAAAAAATGGGCAAGGAGTTACGACGAAGCCTTCGTCGCAGCTATAGCAACTTCGTCAGACCTTTTCGGTGATTCGTCGGTGGCCTTCGTCAAAATTACGATGAAACAATGCAATTTTTTTTAAAAAATATTCGTTGAAATGTACCACCATGGAGCCTCCTGGTGATGACCACCAAAGCCAACCCATCGGTGAGAGATCAATCATAAAAATAGGATAGAAAGCTCACTCTAATAGTCCATGTCTTGCTGATGACTTTCGTCGGCAAGACAAATCCAATGCCACACTGATCTGACCTCTTCAGGAGTTTTAAATAGACCTACACCATTTCATTGCAGAGACTCTTGGCGATGACCATCGAAGCCAACCCATCAGTGAGAGATCAATCATTGACACAGGATAGAAAACTCACTCCGACAGTCCATGTCTTGCCGATGACTTTTGTCGGCAAGATAGATCTGATGTCACACCGATCTGACCTCTTCAGGAGTTTTAAATTGACCTACACCATGTCATCATAGAGACTCTTGGTGATGTCCACCGAAGCCAACCCATCGATGAGAGATCAATCATCGACACAAGATAGAAAACTCGCTTCGATAGTCCATGTCTTTCTGATGACTTCCGTCAGCAAGACAGATCCAATGTCACACCGATCTGATCTCTTCAGGAGTTTTAAATAGACCTACACCATGTCATCGTGGAGACTCTTGGCGATGACCACCGAAGCCAACCCATTAGTGAGAGATCAATCATCGGCACAGGATAGAAAAATCACTCTGATAGTCCATTTCTTGTTGATGACTTCTGTCAGCAAGATAGATCCAATGTCACACCGATCTGACCTCTTTAAGAGTTTTGAACACTGTTGGTTATCAACAAGACATTCTAAGGGTCTCGCCGATTAAACAACTGTCTAAGAGAAAGTAAACAAATGGAACCTATTAATTTTCTTATTTTGGGGTTCTTTAAATCATAGAATAGATACCATCTTCTTACATGTATAATGTACTTATATTCAAATTTGAATTCGAGACCAATTGTCATTGCACATTCCATTTTACTTGCATAGAGTATTCTATAAGCAATATATTGATAATGCCAAATGATTTATGGTGTTGTACAAATCTACCTATGATCACAGTTTTGATGTTCCCCCCTAGAGAATCCTACAAAGACAAGTTTACAATATCAAGTCAAATAATATGAAAAAGACTTACTTCCATACAAATTAAATGATTATTCTCACAATGGAAATTGTCTAATTACAACAACAATTCCATGAAAGGTTATCCATGCTTCATAAGAGATGACTGATCATACATACAGACTGCAAGATGCATAGAAAAAACATTACACTTGAGAACAACCAAGGGCTAACAAGGTAAGGAGTTAAGAAACGTCTGGATTGAAGAGAAAATGTGTAGGAAAATGTTGAGCAGTGTCAAGAGAACAGAGCTTGTAGAACATATTCTTGACCTAATCAAGCTATTGAACAACTTAAACAAAATTAAAATACTAACGCATACATGAGACATCTAATGAACTTCCAATATCTACTATCTTTTTCATTAATGCAGAGGTAAGTAAAGGAGAAATAATTATAATTGTAACACTATTCATAGTCCAGTAAATTATGTTCATAATTTGTGTTCAATGGACCTCAGTTTTATCATTATACTGCCCATCTAATACCATATTTTAATCCAGGATTCAACTATCTGAGATCTAAAGAAGCACCTTCAATTAACCATTTAAAGTACTATAAATTAAGGTAAGACTTTTACTTGAGAAAGATTGGGTATACTTGTAGGATTAAAGTTCTCGCAATCATCAGGATTTATTGGCACAAAGACACAACTTGCAACATATAAAGTAATGGATGACTACAAGTTAGTGAAATGGTCCTTAATATGTGGCTGGTTTGCAAATTGATTGGTAGAAAATAAGGTTACAAACAGATCTACATGAAAAATTATAAGGACAATCTACTGTAATCATCAAAATAGATGAAAAGTGCATAGGAAAGAGCCGAGCTACATCTCTAGATCCTAAAAAAATACATGCAAGAAAAATTAAAAAAAGAAGAGAAAACCAGTTTTTGGATGAATACAAAATGGTGCCTTCAGCAAGTGATTCATATGCTTTCACACCTGACAGGACATTAAAAATATTTTAGTCTTCCTTTGTGAAATTAACTACTTACATAATAAACCCAAAAACCAATATTATATACCTCCATGTCTAGCTGAGGGTAGGTATAAGAGAAAAAAATTTCCTCAATGCAATGCCGAAAAATATCAATGTGTGTGTAGGTTTGTATTACTCAAAATATCATTTCACTGCCTAAGGAAAAATACCAAAGTGATGTTTTAAATTTCAATCTTCACATAGGCTCCCTTATTGCTACACATGCATATACAAGCATTATTCGAGCTCTAAAATATTCAAATATTAAGGATTTAATTAGCTATAAGATGGAAAGTTGTTGTTTAGACATAATCCATCATCTTTTACATATCTTTATTCACTCCTAGCGTTCAAATAAATTTGTGTAAATGAGATAGAAATGTGAATCTTTTATGACAAAGAAAATTCTTAAAAGGAGGGGGGAGAGAGCAAAGGGTAGGGAGAAAGAGAATGCTTGAATGTATAGCAAAGTATAACATTTTGATCATTATAACAATGAAATGAATCTTAAGTTTGAAGCATTAATATCATTTACAACATTTATGATCAAGAATGAATGTAAGTAGAGAAACTTTTGCATACTTACAGATGGTACAAAATTTCATGGTTAAGTGGAAGCCTCCCATCAACAACAAGATCCAAATATCCGTGTATCTATCTCAATCGAGCCTCTAAACCCTTCAGAACTGTCAATTTTTCTACTAACCTATTATGCACAAAAGTCAAATTTTAGAGTTATGTCACCACTAAAAAGTGAAGAAATAGAGCTTTGAAACCAAATCCACACACAAAACAATGTGGTATTCATACAAAGCCATACAAAAAAACTAAACTCAAAACATTGGAATGGAAACAACTTCAAATTATGATGCAAAGCATGGATTTAGGGTATAAAGAATCATTTTTTTGCCACCATAGTGAAAAGTTAGAACTTTCTTTCATCTTTGCATATTGGTTTGATGCTTCAAACGATGCATTTCTTATATTGAAAAGTGCATTACCTTATTGAGCTTCTCTTTGTTTCGAGAATAGTTTAATATTATCTACTTAACAGGGCCAACCACGTGATGGTGGAAGCTCATTTGGCCCCTCCCTCCCCCCTCCCCCCTCACATCACTCTCAATTCCCCATACCAAATCATATAACATTAATCATTCATTCATCCATTAATAACATATAACATTCATTTATTCATCCATTAATAACATATAACATTCATTCATTCATCCATTAATAACATATAACATTCATTAATTAACATATTCACATTCATTCATTAACATATAATATTCATTCTTTCAGTTTTTACATATTATAAAAAATATGGTTGTCATGATATGATTACAATCACTTTTCTTTTTTCTTTTTTAAAGCAAAAAAAATCTAAAGTGGAGTATCATTTTCTAAATCATCTGTCCCCCCTTTAGTTGTTCTGCCCTTTGCTCGTAATCTTTCTTGATTTATTATTAAAATGTATTGTAAGTTTATTGATATATTTTATTTAAATTTTGTAAATTAGGATTATGATTGAGGATAGTCCATGTACATGAACTTGTTACACACGGTTAGGCTGCATATGTGGTCATATCCATTATAATTGGTTGCATCAACATGTATTAAGCCAACTAAATGTGATGTAACTACTATGGTCAACATGTATACTAGTAGGACAATCTTTACCAAATCCAAGGGACTAGATACATATGTAATGAACAATGTACATAAAATAGAAGAGATGGGATAAATATAGAAATATCAATGAGAAATGGAAGGCAACTTGTTCCCCTACATATTTGAATGCTTGGATAGAACTTTTAGGTCAATTTAAGACTCCAAAATTTTGTTAGCATAAAAAAATGTATTGTGTATTAATGTTCTTTGTGAACATATTTCATTGACATTAGTCAATGTTTATTTATGAATTCCATGGGTTGTTATTTACAAATGTAATATGGTGATGATTCCTTTTATTGTTTATACTATAATTGTGATGATGAAATATATGGTTTCCCTCAAACTCTCAAAATAGTTATGCCATATGTAGTGGTAAAACTGAAAATCAAATAAGTTGTTAATCTTATGTTCATAGGGAAAATTTGAATTTGGTAATGTTTCCTTGTACATAAAAAACTTTTCCTCTCTCGTTCCAATTTTTTCTTCTTACTTTCCTCTATTCCCCTTAGTCTTTTGTAATTTCTTTGTAGGTTGGATAGGATAGGATTATATTTGTTTCTTCCTAAAAGTAAGCTTCATAAATATCTTTAACTAGCTACACTTGGAATATCACCAATCCCCTTGATATAACATCTCATTTGTCATTATGTGATTCATGCAAAGCTAAGATTTAAAAAGAAAAACCTTTCAAGCAAGGAATAAAGTCCCTAATTCTTGAATTCTACTACCATATCATTTTGAAATAAAAAAATTTAGGCACTGTGAGGGAATGTTTAATATTTTTGAGTTTAGAAGTACTGAAGTGTACAATTGATTGCATAGTGTAACTAGTTAAGGTATGGCCAACTACATCTTAATGGATAGTGCCCTTAATTTTGAAGGAGGGTTTCCTATAATTAATTAAAGTTATATAAAATGTGCATAGTGTAACTAGTTAAGGTATGGCCAACTACATCTTAATGGATAGTCCCCTTAATTTTGAAGGAGGGTTTCCTATAATTAATTAAAGTTATATAAAATGGAATCCTACATTTTACCATAGCAAACAAAATAGATATAGGGGCATCATGGTCAACAATAAAAATTGTATATACATTTTGTGTAGCCATAAAATTTTAAAGTTCAAAAATTGTATTGATCATTTCGAGTAAGTTTGTTTATTGGTGTACTTAATAGTTTTGTTTAAAATAGTTAATTAAATTGAGAAATGTTTTGCTATGGTAATTCAAATGAATTCGAAAAATTAAATTAATAAATAAATAAATCTATGATATGAAATATAAAGGCATTTTGGATGCCTAAAGACTTGGGAATAAGTTCTTAAGCAAATAAGATCATGATATTTAAATAAAGAAAAATGGGTTAGTTATTTTCCCCTTTAAGATAAACTTTTCTTAAAATCATTTCCCTTTTTGGAGAATCTTTATAGGTTACATATGTACGTGGAAGGCTATTCTCTTTTATTAGAAAGAAAATAGTTAGTGTTTATTTAATTATTTTTAAACAAAAACAATTAAGTAAAACAATTATATTTCAATTGAAAGAGATTAATAATTATATTTAATAAAAATATTGTTTTATTTAAAGAAAATATTTTGATTATGGAATTTAAATAAGAGGTCAAGGTTAAAAGAATTAAGTATGAAATTGGAAATATTTATGAAATTTGACTAATTTCTTGTGTAATATTCTAATAATTGGAATGAATTGAAGGTTGGTAAAACAAGAAAAAGGGTTTTTGACGGGTGTTTTAGCATGCACTCAAAAAATGGAAAAAAATTGCCAAGGGGGAATTCTTTAAGGGAAATGGGGGTAATTTTTGGCTGAGTAATCTTGCTAGGTCATTTTTCTGGGTAAATTTTTTAAAAAGATTATAGTCTGGGGGGAATTCTTCTGGGTAATTTTTTAAAAAAGATTATAGTCTCAGGAGGAATTCTTTAAGGGAAATGGGGGTAACTTTTGGCTGAGTAATCTTGCTGGGTCATTTTTCTAGGTAAATTTTTTAAAAAGATTATAGTCTCACCAACCATCTGAATCCAGGTACCATTCTCTTTGAATTCCCATCCATGTTTATTTTTGAAGCAAAAATCAATTTTGAATTCCCATCCCTAGTTATTCCGATTTTAGTAGTTTTTAGTTTTATAATTTAATCTTACGATATGGTTGGTTGAATTTGATGTTACTGCTACATTTTATGAGGTTTTGGAGTAAGTTTATTAAAATGAAAATTTCAGCTAACATCCTTATAGTGAGCATATTTAGGTTTTTAGCATTATGACATTCCTTATTTACCTTATTTTATTTGGGTTAATTATGATTTTTTTTTTCTTATATTGAATATCATTGGTTGTGTATTCAACCAAATTACATTTACCTATTCAATATTCACCTTAAGAATATTTGTTGATTTTTATCTTATTTTAACTTTACTACAGTTGATCAAGTTGTGTATCATAATGCAATACCAACATTTAAGGATTCCACATGTTATCCACATGATAGATTTTCACCATAAGAATATAATATATAATAATATGATAGAGGATTCTAAAATTTAGTAAATATCATAATATAAGTTTTTGCTACAACAACTATTATTATTATTGCTGCTATTATTATTATTGCCACGACAACTATTATTAATGTTGCTATTGTTATTGCTACTACAACAGTAAGTTTATTAAAATGAGAATTTTAGCCAACATCTTGAGCACATTTAGGTTTTCACAGGTTTTAGAGTGTGGTTATTAAATGTTGTAGTCAAAAGATAAGATTTCTGAGTATGATTATTAAAATAAAATTGTTGTCAAAGATCCTAAAGATCCTAATAATGTGCACATTTATATTTTAACACAGTATGAAAATAAGGTTTTCGCGGTGGTTTTAGAGTATGTTTATTAAAATGAAAATTATTGTTAAGATCCTAATAATCAACACGATATCCTTTACCTCTCCCCTACATTGAGAAATTTTACTGCCATAATTTTGTTTTTCACGCCTCGCCATCATTTGAGAATTTTAGAATAAATATATATATAACCGGCAACATGAAATTATAGGGATATATCTCCCCCAACTCATAAGGATTGCAAACAAATATTCTTTTAAGAGGTGGAGGAATTAATATGGTGCTTATATCTTAGATACCATGCTTATATCTTATGTGTAATGTTTAAGAAGAGAATGTTGGCTTTATTAATAGAAAATATGTATTTAATAATGCATCCTTTAAAATAAGGAACTAAAAAGAGAATCTTGGCTTTAATAAAATAAGCATATAGGGGAGAGGGGTTCATACTGGAGCACTCTAATTTCGCATTTCTCAAAATCCTATGTGGAAATTTCAAATCACTCCCAATTTTGTATAGCAGTTTATTTGGCAACTTATGTGCTTCTATATTTCATTTTAGGGCCACATCATCAAATATGATGCCACATCAGCATAATTTTTTGTTGAGGTATCCAAAAAGGCCCAAAAAAAACTAAGACCAACAGTGGTGCACTAAGTCATGTTTTATTGGTGCGTTGATGTGGCATCACATGATTTGTTAGTTTGTGTACTTAATGGATAAAAAGTGTTTTACAATTGGCTATTAAGGTGCTCCGATGTAAGATCCATTGAGGACTACTTCTATCCCTAGTATTGAACCCTGCTCCATTATATGCCCCTCTCCCCTATTTAGGATGTGTGCTCTAAATTCAAGGAATTAATAGGGGCAATGTATATCTTTTATAGAGTTAATGGAATTAGTAATTAGAGTAAAATGTTTGAATTAAATTAAACAAATGAATAAATCAAAGACAAATTTTAGTAGGGGTTATTTAAAAAGTCTTTTTTTATAATTTTCAAATTTTCTTTATGTATATGTGTTTTTTAAAAAAAAAAGATATGTATATGTATATGTATGTTAAGTTCGGTGAGCAAGCTACATGTTTGATGCTACCAGCACTAATGTCCTTAGTCGCTGCCCTGCCTTTCCTGTGCATTACTCTGTTCTAAATGGACGCCATAAGTGTTGAGCAGACCCTTCTGCGTACCATGGAGATTTTGAAATAAGTGCCTTAACCTGATGTCTGATTTGCTTTTTCACTTGGATCTGGTAGCTTAAGCCAGGCGGTTTAACCTTTTGGTTATTTCTGTTTTACTTTGTGTTTCTTGATCCTCCCTCCGTGTGATTGAAAATGCGGTAGAGGATAGGTGAAAGACTTTTTAAAAGAGGGTTTAGAAGAATGTCTAATAAGTTTTAATTTAGAATACTCCATGTTTCCTTGATGATATTGATAGCTCTTGAAGTTCTGATTCGCCATTGAAATATGTATAACAATTCTCTACTATTACTTTAGTCAAGAAGCTCTTTCTTTCGCCTTCCATGCTCTGGGAGTAGATTTTTTATGGTGTTCTTAACTGTAGATTACAACGGATTGTAAATTCTATAATTAGTACTTCCTTTAATTTGTTATCCCTCATCTTACGTTGAAAGTCTGTAATTAAGTTTTGCGTAAGTCTTAGATTCATGAGTTCTCCTGCTAGAGTTTAGTCTGGGGTATATTGTTGTAAGTCATTCTCTAACTGATGATAATTTATTTGAGATAAAACAAGATATAATTTAACAATACCCTGCATGGCGTACTGTTCTTTTACTGGTGTTAATTTGTTTGAATTTAAATATGTTTATATAATATATAACAAAAGCAGAGTTCCGTTCTTATCTAAGTGCCGCCATCTGAATTCTTTGACTGTGTATGGTATTAGAACAGAAACTTAATATAACAAGATCAATGGAATTCGATTATGGTAAGATGTATTTATTTTGTATATTTATAAAACACTTTAAATGTTGAGGACGTTGTCCAATAGATCTATGACCTGATATTATATATATGGTCATTCTTATTGATGTTGATATTTAAAGTTATGTGTTCTATATTATAACTAATCTTAATAATTGATTATAATATATTATATTAAATAATCATGCAAGTGATTATTGTTGCCTTTACAATATTCATTTGTAACTGTTAAAAATAATAATAATAATCGTTCTTGACGAATGATTTATTTTATTATGGTGTAAGAGTAAATTATCATATATAGGAAGAGATTTTCTTGGATATCTTGTAACTCACTTTAGTTTTCATATTTTCATATGGATTTGATTGTTAGCCGAAATATGTGCTTGGTTAACAAGTTAGCATTGAATGTTGAAATAAATGTATTTCATAGACATATTGTTGTTTAATCTCTTGAATGTAATTTCATGTTGAAATTTGAAATAAGGAAACTCTTTGAATGATTTGGTCGATCTATTTAAATCATGAAGTTTTGATGAATGAATATGATGAGTAGTAATGAACTTGTAATAAATTAAGAGTGTACTCTTATGTTCATGAACTTTTAAATCTTCCATAGACTAGGAGAAGAAATTTATTTAGTAAGCTCATTGAGTATGTACTTGGATGTTCAACTAGGATGTTTAATTTGGGACTTAGCCTTGCACAATTTGTTGTTACCTTTGTGGTATTATGGAATTTATTTGGTCTATGTCATGTTTTGAAATGTGAATGTTCTTGATTTGTCTAATGTGCATGAGGGCTATCCTTGGTAATTGTTACGAAGTTGTGTTATTGGGAAGAGTGGCTTTCAATAGGGGTCGAGACCCTATGTGGTAGCCAGGGTAACCTATCGGGAGTATGTAATTCAGTGAAAACCATAATAAATGTACTTAGGGTTGGGTATTATTCATTAATTAATTCAGATAATTGGAATGCCTCGCCTAGTTCCTTAATGCTTGTTTAGATTAACGGTAGGTTGAGAAGGCTTGGAATGGCTTAGTCGTCTACCTTGTCTTCCTAAAAGGTAATCCGACTCCACATGAGTTTGTCTAGGGGTCAGGAATCGGTAGAGACTGCTAGGGTAACTCTGGATGAGGTCCGGTAGTCTAGGAAGATTCACCAAGGTAACCTAGAACAACTATGTGATGACACTCTGACCTGAAGCATGATTGTAGACTCTTGTGTAGAGTTAACTGTTATATTGGTCGTCTCTGGAAGCATATGTTGTGAATACTATGGTTTGATGTGGTCATGTCGTTATGTGTTTTTCAACCATGTAATGTAATGTATGTTCTTTGTTGTTAGTTTGATTGTCTTCTAGACCTGTCATTATCTCCTAGCACGGAGGGAGTGGACCTTCGGGTTCCATGCGGTTGGGAGGAAACCATGCTATTTCCTTCATTTGGTCTTCTTACAGATGTTACTATATTTGGATAACTTGTTCGTGGAGCAGGTTCTTGATCCTTCAGTGTTTGTGATGATTGGACACAGAGCATACTCGTGAATGAAGCTATCAACATGATATATATATTCTCTATCCTTATTGTACATTCTCTTGTTGATTGTAAGAAAACCTATGTACTGACATTATAATGATTTGAGATTTACATAATCTCAGTTGATATAATCTGGTTATGTAACTTGACTTTTTGAAACTTATGAAATTGGATCATTCTCGAATGTGATATGATATTATGTTTTATGATTTTGATATTATGACGAGATGATCATATTTGTAAGCGATTAAGTAATGTCGTCTTGGAATCCTTAGAATGTTTGTGTAATCAAATGACTTTAAAAAAAAAACTATTCAGTTAAATCGTTACTTTATGCTTTGTTTTATTGGATTCCTTGGCAGGGCGTTACAACCCTTATTGTATTCTTTGTGGAAAAATGTACCCACACTCTATAAGGCTCATAAGACCCAAAATTTTGGGCCCCATGAGTATTAGATATTGTGGGTACATTTCACCTCTTGCAATACAACAAGGGCCATTAGATTATACTATAAATCAATGATGGAAACTAAAGATTAGAAATATGGTCCTAAAGCAACTAATAATTATGATATAATATTGGCTAATTAATATAGATTTCTACTCTAATTTATAAAATTTAGGTGAAATATTTTGATGATTTTTTTAGTTAAATTTTTAATAAAATAATTTCTTTGGCGATTTAAATATACTATAGTAAATTTTTGTAAAAATGTGGTGATTCAAGTCACATTATAGCTCAAACTATTAGCCAATTTTGGATTCCCAAATTTCAACTATTAGCCAATTGGCGAATATTAGCCACTAAAAAAAATCACTAGTAGACAAGCTTTCATAAATTTTATGCATTGTATATTGCTCAAGTATCAATGATTTGGATCCTCTAGAGAATTGATCAAACATATCTTAAGGTACAATATTAATGCAAGTATTATCTACTCCAATAAGGACCCACATTAAGCTCGCCTATGATCTAAATTGAAGAATCACAATTGGTTCAAAAAATAATGGACACTTGTTATGTAACTACATAAATCAAAGTAAGAGATCAAAATTAGCTTATTTGTGTTTAATTTAAGTACAAATCTATACCCAATAAAAAAATCAATTCAAATTTCTTTGGATTTGCTTACTTGATAACTTAGACTATATCAAACACCCAATGATCCAAGCTCTTGGAAGTTTTACAACGTATAGATAATATATAATTTTTTCTCGTTCAATTGTATGGTTATTAGTTAAAATTTCTCTATGATATAATACTACCATTCTTAATTTCTTAACTAGAGATAAATCTCCTTATTATCAATCTATGCTTTCTTTTTTAAGTTGGAATTTATAAATATTATTTCTTAATTTAAGGAATATTTTTTAAAAATAATTTATATTTTTAATATTTTATTGCTTTTATGATTTTTTTGAGTTTTTAACTTAAAAAAAATGACAATGAATAATGACTATTGATTGAAGGAGCTAGTAGTTCATGAAACTGCTAGTAGAGATAACAAAAGGGAAGAAGAAAAAAATGACAATGAATAATGACTATTGATTGAAGGAGCTAGTAGTTCATGAAACTGCTAGTAGAGATAACAAAAGGGAAGAAGAATGTCAATATAGGCACAAAAGAAAACTTTACTAAAAAATATGGCATTTAAGATAGACTTGGCCTCAAAGTTGACTCCAAGATTGTGGATGGTAGTGTAGGGTACAAGTTGAGTTTCCATGTATCACACAAAAGACTACAAAACCAAATTTTCTTTAAGATTCATATCATCATTCTATGCCAAGTTTATGTTGGCTCCTAGCATCTCAAGATCTTTCAAGACCAAATGCAAACACTATCTCTTCTATCTATAAGGACAAAGAAAAGACTAGATAGAGAACTCTTTAGACTGCATTGGATGTCTAAAATTGTATCATGAAACTCTAAAAGTCAATCCAAAAGTAGTAACATTGTATAAACACATAAATGATCTAAAATAAAATAATTAATCTACCGTTTTAGAGAAATTTAGTTAACCAAAATGGATATTTGGCCTTTAGTGGGGGAGCAATGAAAAAAGGTAGGAAAATGATCTCTTTCTCTCCTTTAAAATGGTTTTCTTACTATGGGGATAGGGATAATATCCATGTAGGTGAGCCTTGGTATTAAAACAATGTAGGTATCTTCATGTGTAAATCGAGAATGAATTTTAATGCTTCTTAAGAGGAAATACATATAACTTTTTTGTATTAATGATAGAGTAAAAAACTTAGTACACTGATTCATCAACCCCTTATCTGAGACTAGATATACAACTTTAGCACTACTGTGACTACTATGATATAACTATTTTAATGTCAAAATATACTATTCAAAATGACAATCAATAGATATTGTACTATTTAGCACAAAATTGATTCTCAAAATGTTGAGATTGTAAAACATAATATGTCATTGTATGATTGACTCCCTGCCCTACTTTTAGTAGCTTCCCAATATGCCCATCCTATGAGGGGGCCATTAACATAAACTTATTCATTGGACCGAACCATAAACTTATTCGTTGGACCGAACAACTTCCATAGCAGACTCATGATCCTCATTCGCATGGAAGCCAGTGGCATGTTGCTCCCTCCTTGCCCTCAATAACTATGGCTTCAATTAGGGTTTTCCATTATTTCTATTTGTTTGAATATGTATTAACATGTTTGGTATGTGTCAAGAAAACATTGGAATGATTATTTTCCCATACATATTATAGTTTCTTTTTCACTTTTTTGGAGTTGATATCTCATGTGGAAAAATTACAATTTATTCATATCTTCTTTTCTTGGCATTCTTTGACTGAAATGGACTGCACATAGTAAATTGCATTCTCCTTTTTAATACAAAGCATGTACAATAATGAAGAAGTGAATAGGTATAATCTATTTAAGTAACTAGGAACAAACTATTTGATATAAATGTAAGTATGTGAATAAAATATCATTTGGTCAAGTTTGTGTAAATGACAGTTTATATACATATTATTTGACTATGTTTGTTTAAAGGATAGCTTATATTGTGTGTTCAAATGATTAAATATATTTTAATGTAATATATTGTAAATATCTTATCACTTATTCTCATTGTAACTATTCTTTATTTCTTTCACTTCATCATTCATTTTTTATCCTCCTCATATGTGATATAAATGTTTCTTTATTATTCAATGAATTTAAGTCCATCTAGAGTGAATCTCTTTATGCATCATATATTACCTTAGAAAAAGAAAACTTTTCTATTTAATACATTTAGTAATGGTGTCATTTGTAATTCTACTTGGTGTGGTAGTTCCTATAGAAGATAGGCGTATTACATTTGCATTTGTCTCTTGCATACCTATAATGGATCTAATATATGCTATCGACTATTTTACCTATTCTTCCAATTTCTCCATTGTTTTCTTCTTCTCTTAAGTTCTTTCTACCAAATTGATAATAGATACTTAGAAATTAAACTAAGTGATTAATAGTAATCACTATAGTTGTGTATTAGTTAAGTATTTAAATTAGTAATCAAACTAATATTAGCTAAACCATGTCATGAATGAAATTTATTTATTATTGATGGTTAATATTGGTATGGATTGCATGTGTTTAAAATATAGAATTGAGAAGTTTGACCCAATAAATGAGCAATTTGAGAAGTGTGGTTTTAAAGTTTTGTTTCATAAAATATCTTTCCTTTGATTTATGGTATGAAGGAATTCTCTTTTGGATGGTGAGAGTAATTGGTACAAACATAAATGATCATTAGTGGCATAGTTGTTAGTGTTATTATATGATTATATTACAAGTCTTCGATAATTTTGGTGTATTAGTTTTATTTAGTTCAACTACCCATTGAGACTGCAAACAAGAGTTTCTTATTATTTCAATGGGGGTATTATAGTGCCTGTTGGAAAGGGAATATGAAAGTAGGAGGTGGTTAGTGTTTTGGAAAACATTGAGGACTTTCAAATCCTCTCCTCCTTAAGTTGTTCTATGTTAGGATCATATGGTTAGATGGACAACCATCCAAAAATTCTAACTTTGGTTGTGATTGTTTCCTTAACATTTGATAGTTAAATCAATCAAAGTTGCCAAACATTTATACTACATACCAAGAATGAAATTCCTAACAAGGGAAAGTTATAATGCCAAAAAACCAATGCTACCCATGGATGGACATATTTATTGTAAAGGAGCTTTATTATTTTCCCAATTCAAATTTTTTATTTCAATCGTGTTTGGATCCTTCTAAATAGATGCATATCACTTCTCCATTGAGACTTTCATTGCACAAATGTTCCCAAAAAATAGACCATTTTTTTTCTAAATTGACATTCCACACCTCTTCGACATACCCGTTGCACACCAAGGTGCAATTTTTAGTTTTATTTTATTTTGGAAACACAATTGTGACATGAACTAGCTTATCTATCTGTTTTTTTATACTTAATTCACTTATGTATCTTAATTATAAGAAACATCATGATATTTTTGAAGCATTAATTTTTAAATAATTTAACTCAATTTAATTAACTATCGTGTAACATAATTAAATTATTATAATAATATAATAGTATATTAATTAAAATATTATATAAAATAATATTATATTAATAATATAATTATATAATATGAAAATAATCTTATATACTCTAAAATTATACTATAAATTGATTAATATGATTTTTATTTATATTAATCTTATATTATTGTATTATAGTTAATAATATAAATCATTAATATTATATTATTAATGATTGGGTTAGGTTAAAGTTTCCCATTATTATTTTTATAATATTTTTATATTTTTACTATATAATATTGTGTCGCCAAAAAATGTATAGTTGACATTTTTATGCTCACTTGAGTCTCTCTTTTTGGACTTTGGCTTGATTTTTCCTAGATTTAATGTTGTAATGTGGCCAACACATTCACATTAGGTCTTGGACTCTTGTAAATCATTAAGACTTCTAGGATATCTTGTAAAGTGTTGTGTTGTAACCCACTTTCAAACTTTTCTAGGACCCTTTCATTATAATTCATTTAAATTTAACTCCTTTTTTTTATCACTTACCAAGTCTTATTTCAAAGTGTTGTAAAGAGTTGTAACAAACTCTCACGCTTTTCTAGACTTGTCATCACTAATTCAACCCTTTCTCATGTTTAAATGTCCCCTTAATGCGCTTTCCGACCATTCTTAAGTGTGTTTTTTAGGATATTCTCATTAGACATCATTTAATGCACTTTAATCTCCAAAACCCAGTGAAATTTCCCTAGTGGGACCAAGTCGCCACCTCAGGCGACTTAGTCCCACTGGACACAAAAATCAAAATAATTTTAATTTCTTGGTGGGATTTTATTCTCTTACCCTTGAGGTCAACCTGTGATGTGTTATTTCTAGGAATTAATGGAAAATCAAGTATAAAAAAGGGTTTTTCTCCTCATTTTTAATCTCCTAATCTCTTGCAATCTCATAACTCATTAAGCATTCAATCTTTCTAGCATTCAAGCACTCTAAGCATAATCAAGTCATCCATTAGAGCATTTCATTGCATATCTTCAGATTTCTACATCAAGAGTTTGGTAAGTTTATGAAATTGCATGTTATCTATTTATCATTCTCTTCTTATTACATTTCATTATCTAGGGTTTGATTACCAAAGTGGGTTTTGACCAAGGCAAACCCCTATATTCTAACCCTTAACCCTTTTACCCTTCTTTGCATGTGAGTTTGCAGACTTTGTATGCAAATTTGTCAAAGATTTTGGTGTCAGAAAGTGGCCAACAACCCATCAAATTCAACATAACCCTAATTGGAGCTTGGAGACCCATTTCAACCCATTTTATGTAGAATCAAGATCGAACACTTGTTAGAAAAGCAAGTGTAGACCAGAAGCTACATAATCCTGTCTTGAAATTCCAGAAATCTCTAGGTAGGCTAAGTCACCATTTGTGGTGAATTAGTCCCACTACTAGGCCTAAAAAGTGGTTTCTACATTTTTGTATACCCATTTGGCAGATTCTTGTTCTGGTAGATTTTCCTCGAAATTGGACTAAGTCGCCCAACTTGGCATAAGTGTCCTGGTCAACATTTTCAGTCAGCTCCATGGGATTCTAGAGCTTCTCTGCATCAAATTTTAGATTCCATGTGCACCTCTCTAGTTTTGTTCAGTTATTTCATCATTTACTTGCATTCTTAGGTGTTTTTGCATATCACAATGTGTTTTCCAACACTTTGCATTTCTCAGGATTAGCATCAATGAATCATTTATTTTTTAGTTTACTGCATTATTACATCATATTTAGATACATTTCATTCCTTTCACATTAATCTTGAGTGTATACATTAGCATTTTGGCCCCAATTCCTCTCATTTTAGGTGGAAAACCTAGAAGAGTTAGAGGAACCCTTCAGTAACCAAAATGATTGTCCACATTTTGGTGAACTTGATTTTTGAACTTTCCTTTTGATTTCAAGAACATCCTAGGTTTAATTTTCATTAGCATTAGGTGTTGCATATTTTAGGGGAAATTCCTCTAAGAGATGGAAGGTTGAGATTTAGCCACCATGGACAAGATCAAGGGCTAGGGTGAGTTGAGGACTCATAATCCCCCACCTCTTGCCATGTGTCCAATGATGTGTCATGGGGAAGGTGAGGTGGAGGTACTTTAAGGTACCTTGGAATTGGGACAAGATCTCGTCATAAAGGAGGTCCTTGTCCCCATGTGGGAGATGTGACACATGAGGAATTTAAAATTTTCTAAAATATCCTCATGGGGAATAGAAGAATTAAAAATTCCAAAAAGATATGGGGCCCAAATAAATGTGAATTTTTAATTCAAATGGGGGAATGGGTTTCCTTCTCCAAATGGGGAAAGAAATTAATGAAAGTTGACTTGGGGGTATGCCATAAATGGCATAAAGATTAGGTTGACCTAATCAAGTAACTAGGGTTGTGCAAACAAGGGATTAAGTTGATTAATGAAGGATTAGAGAAAGTGGAGAAATATGGAGGATGTGACATTAATCCTGATTAAGGGTGTGGACATTCTAATCATGGATTGATTAAATTGATCCAGATTAAATGGGGATTATGGAGAATGGGACAAGGAGAGAGAAAAAGTGAATTTAAAATTAATTTAAATTCAAAAGGCCAAATGACTAAATTAAATAAATTAAGCATTTATTTAATTTAGAGAAGGGGAAAAAAGATAAATTATTTAATTAAATGCCTTAGGAACATTAGAAAAATAGGAAATATTAATTAAATAAATTATTTAATTAACGCAAATGAGAGATGTGGGATAGATGAATAAAGGGGGTGAATTTGACCATATGGGGGTGGTCAAATTTGGATGTCTACACTCGGAAACATCTCCTACAATAGGCTAAAGCCAAATTTTAAAGCTTGGGAGTATGCCATAAATGGCATAATGATTAGATTGACCTAATCAAGTAATTAGGGCCATGCAAACAAGGGATTAAGTTGATTAATGAAGGATTAGAGCAAGTGGAGAAATATGGAGGATGTGACATTAATCTTGATTAAGGGTGTGCATATCATAATCATGGATTGATTAAATTAATCCAGATTAAAGAGGGATTATGGAGGATGGGACAAGGAGAGAGAAAAAGTGAAAATTTAAAAATTGATTTAAATTCAAAAGGCCAAATGACTAAATTAAATAAATTAAGCATTTATTTAATTTAGAGAAGAAGGGGACAAAAGTTAAATTATTTAATTATTTAATTAAATACCTTATGAACATTAGAAAAAGAGGAAATATTAATTAAATAAATTATTTAATTAACACAGATGGGGGATGCAGGATAGATGGATAAAGGGGGTGAATTTAACCATATGGGGGTGGTCAAATTCAAATGTCTACACTTGGAAACATGTCCTATAGTAGGCTAAAGTCATTTTTTAAAGCTTGGGATCCTTTGGTGTTGGATGCTACCCAATTGATTTTGGGGAGCGAGTTTATGGTGTTGTTTGAGAGGTATCGAACAAACGTAGACATTGTGTCTCATTTTGTGACCTCTCTTGGACTTAGACGTCCCCAAGTCTATGATTCTCTTGATGGTGAGGAAACTAGTCATGGGTGATCTATTGGGTAGGGTGGAGGACATGTTGATTATAGTTGAGCTTGGCATTGGCCTTCCATAGCTGTAGGACATGAACATAGTTTTCCTGCTAGGTGTTTTGGTGAAGCAATATCCCTTCCTTTTATAAATCAAAGGCGAGGAACTTCGAGAGCATAGAAACTGAGCTAGGTGTGGTTTCATCTTCCTTAAGCATCACCTATACCTCAAGCTAGAGAACAAGGTCAATTGGCACTAGCATTTTTGTGAGTACCTATTGGTAGAGGGTGTGGAGTTGGAAGAATGACAGTAAGGTGCTTAGTCTCTTTTTGGTTGTTGGATATTTTTGCTACTTGCAAAGGTGGTTTCCAAGATGGGCATTAGTACTCCTTCAACGTGATGGCTGGTGGCTTTTTGGCTTGTGGGGTTCACAGGGTTTTGGTGGAGATCAGCATAGGAAGTAGCAATAACAAGGTGGTGAGGTCAATGGTTTGGGTATAAAGTCTTTTTTCTTTGTTGTAGCCATGGGAAAGCAATGCAATATTTGTATGTGGGTTGGGTATGGTCTTTTAGGTTGCATTTTGTTGGGTGGGCATTTTTAATGAATGAATGTAAGAGCTTCTCAACCCTAAAAGTTTGGTTTCTATGGTGGTAGATTCTAATCTTTTTTTATATCAATAAAAAATTATTTCTGTACCAATATATATATTGAATAATGTATAAAAAATATGTTATACTAATTAAAAATTTACAGAAGTTTAGAACCAAGGATTTTTCCCTTATGTCAAATCTTTATATTTGAGTTACCATTTTTTAAATGATTGAAGACATGTAAGGAATCATACAATGTGCTTAGTTCGACAAACATAGATGTTGATGTAAGTTGATATAATGTGATGGTATTTTAATTTGATTTGATGATTATATTTTGATCTTGGATATCTAGAAATGAGTTGGAGTTTTTACTTCTATACAAAATCCTCACACACAAATTAATACATTTGTGCTTAAGTTAGAAAGTGATAGTTAATAGGAAGGGATTCAACTTAATACCATATTTAAATTTGGATTTGGGAGTGAGGGGTTTATTAATAAATCATAAATTTGAGCTAGGATTATTCATGTGTCATAGATTTGACCTAGGATAATGAATGGATAAAATATAGATTGATTTTAGACTCTTAAGATGTGTAGAGATATGATCAATTTAGGTTTAGTTTAATTGTCTACTTTTATGTATAAGCACTCCACCTCTACACTATTCATTATGAATTAAGAATAATTTAGTTAAAGTGAGTCCAAAACAAAGGGAAAGTACAAGTTACATAAATTTTACCCTTATATTTTTCCCCCACTTTGACTTGCATGTGAACTACCATAAAGATATATGATGGTAAAAATGCATGGCCCTCTGATAAAAAGAGGAGTTTGTAAACAAAAAATGAAGCAAGGGTACCACTTTGTCTCCTTGGAGTAGACAAAAATTATTTAAATAATTCTTGTGGCCTCAAGAATTGGATCTAGTAGTTGGGGAAGTTGCTACACCATTAATGGCGAATTCAGGGTCAAAATTTAAAATTTTGTCAAGCTTGTATTTAAAAGACCACATAGGATTGGGCATCAGGAATGGATTCAGACTTTTGGACCAAATTTCAAAAATTTGAATGAAAATTGAAGCTTCAAAAAAAAAAAATCTATCGGGTTTGGGAATTGAGAAGGGATTCAGAAATTTGGACCAAAGTCCAAAAATTAGAAGAAAACCTAAAGCTTCAATAGAGGAAACCTATCGGGTTCAAGAATTAGGAATGAATTTAGACATTTGGACCAAAGTCCAAAAATTTTAAGGAAGTTTGAAGCTTCGACAGAAGAAACCAATCAAGTTTGGGAATTAGGAATAGATTTGGACTTTTGGACTAGAGTCCAAAAATTCAAAAACAAATCGAAGCTCCGATAGAAGAAAATTTTTATGTTCGAGAAATAGAGTCTAAAGTCAAGGATAGATCCAATTTTTTTTACCTTGGTCTAAATTTCCCTTTGAGATTCGAAGTCTCAGTAGGACAAAAGTGAAAGCAAAGACTCAAGAGGAAAATAGACTTTTGGACCTTGATCTGAATGTTCGATCGGGACTCAATTCTCCTATGATACAAAAACAAAAGCAAAAACATGAACGTAAAATGAACCCAAACATTTGGAACCTTGTCCAAGTGTCTTGGACATTTGGACCTTGTCCAAATGTTCATTCAAGACCCAAAACCCCTACAGGTCATAAGTGGAGGAAAAGAAGAATGGGGAATTGAGAATGAACTTGGACATTTGGACCTTGTCTAAATGTATGTTTAGGACTCAAAACCCCGAAAGGACCTTTTTGTAGAAAGAGAAGGATTTAGACATCTTTTTGGGATTTTTTATAAATGGGTTTTTTTATTGCAACTTGGAAAAGGGGTAATACAACTACCAAAGGAACTTGAGCATGACAAACCATTAGGATTTCTCATATCAGTTTTAATTGATAGAAATAAAAGTGGGTGACATAAAGTGATAACATTTTGGAAAATATTGTGTGATGATTTCCTAAGTTAATCATGGAATCTAGAGGCCTTATTACTCCATTGGGTATAGAGACATAAGGGGGACTACAACAATTGGCCTTCCTCATAAAACACAACAAAAAATATGTGCAGGCTTGCACTTGGAGGAAGAAAAACATCTAGGATCATGCATTCCCTTAAGGAGAATGTAGGGTGCACAACAACACTTCTTGGAAAATCAATAGCTAAGAAAAAATTACATGAACTCTCAAAACCCCTTAGAAATAAGGTTTGACATCCTGGTTATTTGGTTATGTTGGTTCGATGATACTGTGATAGTTTCATTCATGATATGGCTTATTGGTTATAATTATTGCTTATGTTATCATGTTGATATGATTGTATATAATTGATCTTGCTTGTTTGTGTTGGTGGATAAGATAGTGTAGCATTACTCATTCGTGAGTACCTTGCTGCACTGCAATTCTTATTCACGGTGTGTTTTCTAACATGAGATTATATATATACATGTTTTAACCTTGATGTTTTCCTGCAGACACAGGTACCAGGTAACAGCTCCACCTGCTTGTCAGATCTGAGTGTACCCTAATTCATTATAAATATGTTGTCGGAGGTATTGACAGGTCCTTTTAAACCATCGTTCGTTTTCAAACGAGTATCTTTGTGTTACCCCGTATAGCCCAATTTGTCTTGTCATGTTCAAATATATATTGTTTTGTGTTTGCGAATATAATATTTAATTTTATTAAATGTTTATTAATGTTTTAACCAACGTTAATGATTTAATTTATTAAGTTAAATTAAATAAGTTATTTCTTTGCAATGTTTTAAATAAAATAATATTATTGTTGTTTTAATTGTGCAAATTGAATTGTGTGAAATAGATATTTTTAAAGCAAGATATTTTTGACGAGATAAGAATCTCTGATTGTCAGTTAAAGGTTTGTTCTGATATTTTAAGAATGAGTTGAACTGAATGAGTTATTTACAATGCAAATGAAACTATCAATTAAAATGGAATGATTGGAAATCTTGATTGCATGAAATTATATCTTTTGGATTTTGGGGGAATTGTGCATTCACGAGAAGATTTCTTATGGCAGCAGTTTTTAGCAGTTTTGATTCACGGGAATTGTTTTCAGAAGAATTTTTCTTTAAAATTTTGTTCACAAGCGTGTTTTGAAGTGGGCTTGATTGGAATTTCATTGTCGAAGTCTGGAAAATTAATAGAGGAATCAGCAAAAGGTTTCAAAGTGCGTTTCAGCTCGATTTCCAAATTAACCAGGTTTTCTTCTTTTTAAGTTTTAATAAATTTTCTTCTATGAACTTTTTGGAAATATAATGGTTGTCAAACCTGCAAAATAAAACAGAAAAATTATTAGAATAGGCAAACAAATTTCAGTAAAAATACAAACAAATTAAACTGCCAAGTAATCATGAAATTTGAACTAGTATTTGCTCTTAGAACTGGAACGGTAGTTGAGTTCTCTTTGTGAATCCGAGGATTTAGTGAAATATCTAGTTTATGGTATTGAATGAAATTTGGATTGTATTTTATAGTTTGCTTCCTTGAAATATATACAACACAATTTTGGGTATGATGCTCCGAAACTTTGATCGTTGCCGTTTTTCTTTCAATTTCATCTCCAAATTGAAAATTGCTTATTTCTGGTTATTCTTTTAAGCTGAACTTAGCCATACCCTACCTCATCATGAGATGAATTTTTACATATGTAATTCTATCTGATTATATAATTAAAATTTGCGCAATAAGAAAATTTATTCTTAGTATGATACTGGACCCTCCTTCTCAAATCTGCGCTAATGTATATGTCAAACATGCCTTTCCATTATCTGAGATTCTTCTATTGACAAAACTAAATCTGTAGACTCTTTTTTTTTTTTTTTAATATTAGATTATACTTGGTATTCCAGATTTTCCCTCAACTTTCCTCCTTATAAATAGATTATTCTGGCTTATATGATTGATTTTCTTGTTAAGGAGTGAGGATTATATTTTTTTCTTCCTTCACTACCAGTTAAAACCCTTGCCTGAGATTGTGCGTGGTTCCATCAAGTCTATTTTCCATCAAGTCTGTATTTTAAACACCAATTCATCTCTTTTGCTTAGAAATTGATGCAACGTCTTTCTTTTATGGATATTTTCAATATACTTTGTGTTCTGGCGCGTATACCTATTGCTAGGGCATGGGTTTCTGTTGAATCTGAAAATTGTAGAAAATATCTATTTCATGCGCAGTGTTTACAAGCGGAATAACAAACTTGACACCGAACTGTTATATCTGACAAAAAAGATTATTAAAGATAAAAAACCTTTTACTGTACTAAGTATATGTATGGTTTGCTGCACAGTTTCCTTTAAGTCTTATTGTTCAATTCCTGATCAGAAGATTTTATTTAAATCTTAGTATTTACTTTGTCCACTGCCCTAGTGTGTCTGATTAGAAATAGCGAGTTAGATTACAACTATAAGGAAACTAGTTTTATTTGGATATCTCTGTATATCTCATCCTTATAAAATGTCCTTCCGGTGAAACCAATACTACTTCTTACCTGATAAATATCTAAATTTTAATTAGAATACTGTTACATAAATAATCGGTATTGCTTAAAAAATTAGAATGAATATCTGATATTAAAATCAATGCTTATCTATCATTAATTAAATCTTTTGAATAGGTGTGGGAATTGAGAAATTACCGCGCAGTAGTAAGCAAACATTTAGCTAATCTCAAGAAATACTTTAGAATGATTTAACTTGACTTAAGTGCATGATTGCATGGCTTTCTATCAAAATCTTTAATTTGTGACTAAAAAATTTGTACTATTGTCCATTGGGCGATCCCTTTGCATGCATTAACAGAAGCAGTTTTCTTGTTAAAAGATCATATACTTAACTTTCAGTTGATAGACTTTTACAAAGAGTAAGCGTTGGTGAAGTATGAGTTTTGAACAAGAAAAGTTGGAATAGATAAAAAGCTAGGTTTATAATTAGAATGTAATTTTCTTTTTAGTAATAAATAAATATATATATATATATATATATATATCTTTTCTCTATAATGATAATATAGGCTTTTCCTTTAAAATTATTACTGTAATAATAATAGCAAAAGATTGTTTTAATGTGAAATTTTTAATTCACGAAGTTTGAAAGTTGTAATTATTGGGTATTTGTATATACCATGTTGTTGATGTTATTTATGTTTCTTTAAAATCCTTAGAAGTGAAAAGAAAGTGTTTTCAAATATGTTACACATTACTCGTATTGCTCTATTACAATGATTATCACCAGGGGTTACAGTTTTTCTTATTTTGTATGTTGACTTGTGAAACTTCTTAGAGAATTTGGTCTGTTTCTGGTAGAAGATGAAAAACCTCTGTGGTTTTGAACTTTATGCTTGATAGCTACCCCTAGACTGATTATATGTTGAGTCATGTTATAGAGAGAGTGGCTTGTGTTAGGGGTTGAAATCCTATAGTGATTGTCTGGGTAACCTAACGTAGGTGTGTTAATTAAGTGATAACCTAACTAATATATTAGGGGTTGGGTAGTTCTAAACACTAAATCAAATAATGGTATGCCTCGCCTACTTCTTAATGCTCATTTAGGTTGAGAAAAGGTTGAGAAGGCCTGGAATGGCAAGTCGCCATCTTGTCCTCTTGAAAGATGTAACGACACCGCATTAGTTTGCATAGGGGCTGGGAATCGGTAGAGGCTACCAGGGTAACTCTTGGTGAGGGCCAGTAGTCTAGGAAGATTCACCAGGGTAACCTATCCCGACAATGTGATGACACTCTCTTAGTCTATATCATGATGGTGTTTCCTTTTGTTGAGATTTCAATTTAATGTAACTTGATACTGTGATTTTATCCGTTTTGTTTTGCAAACGTTATGTCGTATTGTGAATTGTAAACCCTGTAAATGTGATGTTCTGTCTACATTGTTTGTGGACCTGTCAGTATCTCCTAGCACAAAGGGATTGGACCTTTGGGTTCCACGTGGTCGGCAGGAAACCGTGCTACACCTTTATTTGAACTTTCTTGCAGTTGATCCTAAGCTTGCAACAGTTTCCAGTTACTACTTTGTTCGTGACTGTTGATGCAGAGCTTGTTCATGGATATTGTATCAAATGTTAGATGGACACTTTATGTTTTGTAAATTATCTCTTATGTAGGAGTGCACTGATTGTACCACCTTTGATGTATGGAGATTCTTTGAAATCTCACTTTATTTAAAATGGACATTTGGGATATTTGATTGTATGTAGTTTTATAAATTGGATCTTACATGAAATCAAATTTGTACTTTTGTTGATGATCAATGTGTTGAGTTTAATTTTTGAGTTTATGTTACAACATCTTGGAAACTTTATAACATATGCGTAAACAATTATTAAATTTTTTTTTATTCAGTTAACTTTGTTTTTGCTCTTTGTTATAACGTAATTAAGTTAGGGCGTTACAAAATCAATAGCTAAGAAAAAATTACATGAACTCTCAAAACCCCTTAGAAATAAGGTTTGAGATTAATTGCATTAACTAGAATTAGAAGAGCCTTGCCATCTAGCCTAGAGAGATGGAATTTGGCCTCCTTTTAAGTGGTGATGATAATTGAACAACTCATAATGGAATCAAATTTGGTATGCCTTCCTACTTTGGCTATGTCTGCATCCCAATTTAGCACCAATTCTCCTTCTTGGAATACTTTGTGGACAACTTTCTTGTAAAAAATTATCTTTATATTTGCTTGGTGAGTCTCAAGGATATGCATGGCCTTGCTTGTGGTCTCTTCAAACTCCATTAGCTCAGCCAACCTCACTATCATGACATCATTTTCTACTAACTGTAACTATTGTGCTAACTCAAGAGAAGGTAACTCTAGTGATAATGGTATCCTTTCCTCCCTTCCACAAACCAACATGAAAGGGGAGATGCCAATACCTCTCTTGGGAGTGATTATGTTATCCCAAAGGGGTATCTTTAGTTTTATATGCCAAAACCTTTGATTATCCTCAATAGTCCTTATAATTATCCTAATAAGGTTTTTGTTTGAATACTTAGCCAGGAAATTACCTTGAGGGTAATAATTTGATGATTTTTTGAAAAATATGCCATGCCTAACTTCCCAATTACTAATTTGGGTACCAAAAAAAGCTTTGGAATTATGTAAGATGATGGTGGGAGGGGCACCAAACTTGGCCATAATTCCATCAAGGAATTCTAAAATGAAGCTTTAGTAGCATCCTTTTTAATATAATTGACTCAATCCACCTAGTGAAGTAGTTTTTGGCTTCTATAATCCATTTATAACCAATGCTAGCTGGTGGATATATTATACCAATAAAGTCTAAGCCCCATAGTGTAAATGGTTGGTCTAATTGAATGGGACGAAGAGGAAGGGTAGCTAACCTTTGTTTTCAAAAAAGAAAGCACATTTTCTATAATCCCTCACCCATCTATGAGCATAATTAAATAGAGCTAGACAATAATATCCAACCCTCATTATTTTAGTAGCAATGGTCCTTGCAAAAAATGGTCACCTGAAGAACCATCATGAAATTATTCCAACAATATTTTGACCTAGTTTTGTTCAATGCACCTTAACAACACTCCATTGAGGTCCTTTATAAAAATTATGACATCCACTAAGACATAGGGAATGGATTGCAATTTGACGTGTCTTCTTCTGGTCCAATCCAAACCTGGAGGATACCTACCTTCCTACACACGAAGGTATTCATATCATTCATCCAACTATTTTGAGTGTCAATGTTGGATTGGTCCTCCTATAACAAAATGGCAACCTCTATAGGAGTCTCAAATACTCAGACAAGTTGCTCACACAACCTCTTACCTCTCACAAGCTTGGTGATATTAATATCAACATCATACTCCATCACCCTAGTGACCCACCCATCTCTTGTTTCACTGATATCTCTGCTCAACAAAAAATATTTGATGTTGGCATGAGGGGCCATTAATTGGATCCTATTGTCAGAAAAAAATGTGCCTAATTTTTTTCAATTCCCTAACAACATCAAGGACATGTTTCTCAACATAGTTATACTTGATCTCATAATCTTTAAATCCTTCATTGAAGAAGGAAATAGGTTGTTCAACCTTTTGATTATTTAGTTGTGTCAAGATAGTTGATATGCTTGCTTCTCCTCCAAAAGTATAAATAATGAATTCCTTGTCATAGTTGGGGTTGAAAAGGGTGGGAGCATGAGAAATCGCTTGTTTGATAGCCTCAAAGCTATCCTTCCCTTCTTTGGTCCAACTAAATACCATATTTTTCTTTATCATGGAGGTGAGAGGTTTTACCAAAGTAGAAAGTGTCATTCCCATAATTTTACACTAGAAAAACCCAAATTTTTTTAAAAAAAAACTTAAGCTAGTTAACACTCTAAGGGCTTGAGACGTAACCCTTAACATGAACATGAGTTACACACCTACATGAAGTCACTTCTAAATTAAGTGAGGCAATTAGAATCATAATAACATTCTTGCTTAATCTCAACTAAATCATAATCATAAGATTATTATTCTTTTACAATAACCCATTAACCAAATTTAGTTAGTGTAATGCCCAAAATTTACACTAGGGCAAAGACACAACCAACACTTTTTTTTTCAAAACAATATTATAAAATACTAACATCTAACAACCATTCGTGTGCATGGTACATATATTACGCATCGAGAGATGTTGCTTGTGCAACATCATCCCCATCACATCGCTCGAGAGGAGGGTATGGAAATGAAAATGTATTCGAGATGGCTCCAAACTTAAGGTTTACTAGATTCTTAACTACCAACCAAAAGTTGATGCCCACTCTAGCAAGAAATTTAATGCCCTTGAAAGACCCCCATTGTATGGGTTCTCATGTGGGAAAGCCCTATAAATATCAACTTGATTTACTATTAATTTTAAGGTTTAGTTGACGGAATTTTATTTTTCTTGTTAACCCTACCCCCTTTTATGACACCATGACGATTCAAAAAAAATAAAAAATCCACCTTTAATATTTCATTTTGAAACTCAAATACAAAAATGGGTAGAATGTTTATAATTTACATTAACTATTAAATTATTTATTTATATTTTAATTATTAATAATTTAATTGCTTATCCACCCGATATATATATATGTAAATATTTATATTTACTTTAAACTTTAAAAATTGTAAGATTTAAGACTATAATATATAGTTAAGTATGTATTAATTCATACAAAATTAGTTTATTTAATTTTAAATGGATAAAAATAATAATAATTAAAAGTAGCCTCCCCTCCTATTTAAAAGTAGTAGTTTTAAGACTTATTTCTATCCTTCTTTATTTACATTTTATTATTATTATTTTTTTAAAAGTGGAGGAAGAAGGATAATAAACAAAGAGAAACTATCCCCCATTTTAAGAATTCCCCAGTTTTACGTAGACCCTTTTTCCTTCACATATTTTCATATTTTAAAGAAAATGATTGGACACGATATTCAGTTCATTACTTTTATAGTGACCTAACAGCTGCATAAGGGTCTTAACCTTGGTAATTAATAGACCACAAATAATAATACTAATTTCTATTTGAACGGCATTATTGCAGCATAGTCTCCAACGTTTATGAGACAGACTAAGCTAAGTTGGAAAGAGGTGTGTTCCTATCAACTGATAAATTATTAAGCTCTGATAACATTCTAGTCCATACCTTACCAATTATACGCCTATCCAGCCATTAGGTCAATTTCAATAAAAATATTAGTACACTTTGGAAATGACAATCAAAACATTATCAAAATCTATCATAATAATTAAAGACATTTAATCTTTGCAAAAAAAAAATTAAACATTTAACAAAACATAATATGATCAATCTATTTAATAAACACATCATATCACCAATAAGCAAGTAAATGTTTAAAAACACAGATTGACATGTATGTTCATTAATTCAAAATGACAATATCCATGCACCAAAATATCCACATAACTCTTGTTCCAAAACATCACACTATAAAAATACGAAATCAAACCCAAATCTCTAGAGTAACACTAGCTATACCCTACATTTTGCAAAAAAAATAAACATTTAACAAAAAATAATATGATCAAGCTATTTAATAAACACATCATATCACCAATAAGCAATTAAATGTCTAAAAATATAGATTAACATTTATGTCCATTAACTCAAAATGACAATATCCACGCACCAAAATCTCCACATAACCCTTGTCCCAAAATATCACACTACAAAAATAATGTCTCTCTTAATCTTTTGGATGTTACACCAAGTGATGGATTTTACACTTGAAACAATAGGAGGTAAGGTGCTTCTTGTTTTTCTAAGTGGTTATACAAGTTTGTACTATGTAAATTTTGGATTGGAGATAATTGGATTTCTTCCTATATAACTTTAAAGTTGCAAGGTTTGGACCATCTGCCCCATTGAGCTTTTTTCATCTCTCTTTTTAATCCTTAAAAAGACTTCTTTCATGTATTATTTCGTGGCTTTGGGATCAAGATTTATTTGAGTATATGGCACAATGGATGGAGGGTAATCCTTCATTTTGTACTACTATGTATTATTTATTTTAAAGGCTTTAATATCATAATATTCCAGGTTCATAATTATATACTACAACAAATCAAGATTTGGTAATTTTCTAAGTAGAAGAAACATGTATAGGATATATTAAATGGTATTACTTTTTAAATTAGATAATTTGGTATCATTGAGATTTCCACTTTGTAATTATGATTTATTTCATTTTGTTGCATGATTACATAGTCCTAAATTTAATCCTTCATCTATGACTACATCAAATCTCTAGGACATTACCTCAACAAACAAGGATTTGATTAAGAATGTAAGAACTCAATTATTATATTTAAGAATTAAAGGTGACAAGAGAATGGAAATAATAGATGAGTAAATGAATGCTTTGAATGTTATGAATATAAACTTAGATGATCTCAAGGATATGCATTTCTACCTCAAGGTTTTAGTTCAAGAAACAAGATGGACTCAAAGGAAACTCCACATAAATTGATAAGCATTATAAAGCATATAGCATATTAAGAAATGCCATTGCGTGATAAATATGTAAACACATAACTTGTAGATAATCATTAAGGAATACACAAAAGGTTGCTCCTACAATAGGAAAATAACAAGAATAGCCATATATTCTAGATAAGGATCATGGAAGAAGATCTTGAATCATAAAAATATGTTTATAATGTTGACTGCTCAATGTGGAAAAGTGATAGAATAAATATGGACCATAAGGAAAGGTAAAGATAGTGAATATCAAGAAGAAGTAAAATACATGTAGTTATGATAGGGATCATAATATGTAATTATAATATCTAAGCACATGATAGGGATCATAGATATGATAAGTTTCATAAACCATATGTATAAGATGACAAACAATATAAGAAATCAAGATAATAATAAAAGGCATGCAAACAAAGCAAGAAAGAGCAACAAAGAAACATAGGCAAGCACAAAAGCCAATAATGACATTTGATGAATTATTTAAGATGAATAAAATGAAAGGTGCCCCCAAATAAAGAAAAAAAACATAAATAATAATACTAAAAGGTGAAATGAGAGTAAAAGAGCACAACAAACATGAAATAAATAGAAAATGCATATAAGAATCAAAATAAAAGCTAATATAAGTATATAGTTCAATCATGTTCAATGTGTCATGGAACATAAGAAGGATCTCCCTCAAAAATACCATCCTTACCGAAAAGTGTAACATTTATATCTTCCTCTTTAATGATATTGCTTCCCTTTTCAATCACTCGTGCCTTTTCTTAATAAGAATTTTTACTATTAGTAAAAATAATATCAATTGGTGGAATTATAAGAATCTCCTTTCTAATCCATTTTTCTTATTTCTTTGGTAGTGTTTGCATAGAATGGTTTTGCACTTGGTGAATCACCACTTTTCAATTTATAATCCATGTAGTAATTTTCTTGCCATGAAACACTAGTTTTTTGTAATATTGGCTTATTTTCCTATTGTAGTGGAACAAATGACAAGGTACATACTTAGCTTAATCATTTACCATATTTTTATTCTTTTTGTTCCTTTCAACTTCTTATTATCTTTGATACATATCATGAATATCCTTGTCACTTTCATATGGACTTGGCAATGGGAATATAAGTACATTCAAAGTAAAATGGATCAATTTCATAAGAAGCTCATATGAATCTTGTGTAATGTTTACAAATCTACCTTCATAAAAAATTAGTCCAACTAAGGTCTACCAAGTAGTATAGAAAATATATTAGTATAAGGAATAACATATATCAAATATGTATACTTCCTTAGATCCAACCTAAGCAATCATGGTCACTCTAGTCTAAGGTTAATTTATTTACTTAAGAGTAATTTTTTCAAAGATAACACGTTTCCACAATCCATATAGTTAATTGTAAAAGATTTATGGATTTGATTGTATGTTAATATCACACTATGTGGTCCATCATAAGGATGAAAATGAGGGCACCAAGAGAAGAATCATGGAGTGTGATCCGAAACGTTGATGCAAAAATTAACACAATCAAATCCAAAAATCTTTTACAATTAGTAATTTTTTAATTTGTATTACACTTGTTTTTACTATTTTGGTAATTCTTTTAATTTGTAACTTCTATTTTGGAAAGTGTAGTAATATTATCACATTTATTGCTTTTTAATAATTTCATTTGTAGGTGTTAATATTTATTTTTAAATTTTTTAATAATTTTATATTTAAAAAATAAATGTAAATTTTAAATAATTTGTTTTATTTATAAGTCTATTTTTTGGAAAATTAATTAAACTAAATTTTCACAAAAGCTTGTATTGAATTTAAAATTTTACACAAATAAAACATTTGTAAATTATATTGAAAAATAATTTAATTAACCATAATATCATAATTTAAAAAATATTTAAAAATTCATAAATATACATATTATAAAAATGTAACTTTAAAAAATAAACAATTATAAACATTAAATATATATATATATATATATATATATATATATATATATATATATATATATATATCGATAAGAAAGTTTAGCTTATATTGATATAACAAATTTACATAGTTCTGCATGAGTAGGATGATACAGATTGAAACCCACATTACAAACATCAAAATCGGATCTGTAGACCCATAACAAGAAACCAAAGAGACTACACAAGAGAACCCACATTCCAGTTTGCAGATTGCCCAATTTCAAAACTAAGACCAATCACTTAAAACATATTATTTAGACTACTTAGAGAGGGACATAGCACCATAACCCTAAACCAAACAAAGCCATAGGACAAAACCCATAGAACACCAGAGCCAGTTACCATACATTTTGCTATGCAAACACATGGAAGTCATGTTTCCAAGTCGAATCCACCGAAGACACCAAACAAAACTCCTTCTTCAAGAAAGCAACACCAATATTTGCCAACTTTTTGTGCTCCATTAACTCAAACCTAACAATATCCAACACGAATGGATAGTAATTAACTAGGGCATCTAGGTCCTCAAGCAAATGCAAGTCGCGAAGGCATGAAATCCCTTTCCCTAAGCATGCAGTAGCCAGAGCACGATCCAAGCCAACCAACATATCCTTCCTGAATAGCTTTTACATGATTATCTTGGCCTCCCCCTTAGATACTCTGACATCCAGAAGACCCGCCAACACCCTTGAAGAAATATCTAAGTCAAGCCTGTAACCCTCGGCATTCTCCATAAACTTTTTCCCTACGATGCAGGAGATGGTCGTGAGTACCAGGAAGTTTGGGTGCTTGATGAGGCGTTGAAGGCAAAGCGATGTTATCTTCCCTTCAAAGGTAATTTGCCTCTTAGAGCCCTTCAGAGTGACCGACGTTTCCAAACCCCGCATTTCCAAATCTTTACTAGAGACTAGCAGAATAAACCTACTCATTTTCCAACCACACAACGATGAAAAGATCTAGCATTGTATGCAAATAAAACAACACGTTTGCATACAACACCGATATGTCCTTCCCACAAACATATTGTCCTTTGAAATCCCACACAATCTATGAACGTTCGCGGATAATCATGGATAAGACAAGTTTTAGGACCTTCCTTCGGGCCACGAAAAATACTAAAAATGTTGATGTAGTCGATAGTTTCCACCACACACGTTAAGAGACAGATGTTACTTGGCAAGGAAACTTCTTGCAAAGCATTCCCAATTCCCGAAATCTCAGCCACCTCACCCATTGGGGGTGAGGTGGCACCCTCCCATCCACCCACAAACATTAAATATTTATTATTATATTATAACATATTATGTAATTTTGTATAAACAACATAAAATAATATTTTTATATTTTACATTCAAATTCAATATTTTATTTAACATACATTGAAAAAAAATGTAATTTATAATATTTATTATTATAGCATATTATGTAATTTAGTATAAACAATATTTAATATTATATATATAATATATGAATCCTATTTATTAATTTTATTAGTATATAAATTTTATTTATTAATTTTATTAAAAAATATATTTAATATTGTATTTAACATAATTTATAAATTTTATTTAATAATTTTATTAATATATGAATTTTATTTAATAATTTTATTGAAAAGAAATGTAATTTATAACTATGTGAAACCATTTGAACATTTTTCTTTAGATATTTGAACATTTAACATTTTGCATAATTTTGCATTTATCCGACAATAGAAATATGAAGACGGAGATGTCTTAGCAGCAAAAAGTTAACCATTACAAATTTGAAGCCTCTAACTAAAAAGCCCCTTCTCCCTTACTATTTCTCACAGAACGCATGTGGGATTAAGAATAATTTACATTGAAACAAATATTTACTCTTTCAGACAGCTTGAGGATGGATATGAAAGAGATCTAGTTACCTTCCACAGTTGCTGCTGAAATTTTTCAAACACAGTGGAGAATAACAGTGGAAATGGAAAAGTAAATCCTTCCAAATGTGAATGTGAATAAGAACAGAAACAACAAATGCAAAAACGAAAACAAAAAGGGAAACGAAGGCGTCAATAGAAACGAGAATGACAGAGGTAAATGAGAAAAATGTCCTATTGTGGGCCTGACCACCTAAGCAGTTAGATGCTAAGAGTGTGTTGGTTAAGTCGGCCCCGGTGGCTATTATGTGAAGAAAGGCGATCTGACATGATAAATCAAGCACATAGACTGTTGGATAAAAAATGCAAGACGATGAAAATGGATTGTGACATTCGTTGTTTTTATCCAAAACCATCTCAACCCATTTGCCGAGTAGAGATATCTAGAAGAAAAGTACAACAACAAAAAAAGAGCAATCCAACAAAGAAAAGTGTGGTCAAAAGATAATCCTTACAAGTCTTAAATAACATTCTTGACATTTCAAGATGCAAAAAAGTGTGATATTTATGAGGTGACAAGGGTCACTAAGTTTGTGACATCTTGTATATTTATAAAGTGAACTCGGAAGTTGGAAAATGAAAGGCTTGAAATTAGTTAGTAATTAATAAAGTATGAACTATTATTACATCAAAGGTGTGCCCTCTTTGAACAAGGCCCGAATGATTCTCAAGATCGACAACGTTGACTTTTGGAGATAGGATGTAAGAAAACCATCATGACCATTGAATTTTCATTGTTTTTATTTGTCAAAATAGTTGGAGGTGACATCAACTTCATCTTGGTGTGAATATATGACGACAACACCAAAGGAGACAAACTTGTTGATCTTGTTAGTCAAAACCAACCAGATTGAGTAGGAAAAGGGGAATATTTGAAGAGAGCACAACCAAATCCCAAGAGTAATGTGAAGAAAAATGAATCAGAGTTGGAATTAGATTTAGATGAAGAGAAGGAAATTTCTATAGAGGACCAAATTTGAGTTGTAGAGGAGAAAGAAGAACTATTGAATGTTAAGAACAAAGAAATACAGTCAATTCAAGAGAAGGTTCTTAAGAGTTATGCAAAATTTGAGAATGTCATGGATAGAACAAAGCATGATGCTAAGAACTCAAAAGAAAAATTAATAAATGTTTCTATTTTTGTCAATTTTTAGGGCTATATTGAATGAAGAGTTAGTATTTTGGACTTATAGAATGTTTTGATTGATTTTATATTTTCAATAAGTTCTACTGATAAAAGATTGTAGATATGATAAATTTACATCTATTGTTGATGTATTCTTTATTGATATGGCAAGCTGCTATCTATTGTTTTATTCTTATTATTCATTGCATTGCAAAGCTTTGGTAAGAGCTTGTTAGATGTTGTAGACAATTTGGGAAGATATTCATCTATTATAAAGGAAAGATTTAGCAATTTAGATTCTTATAAATATTCAAATGATGCAACATCACTTTTAAAAACACTCTTGGAAGGAGTGGAGATGATAAAAAACTATGTGATCTAACCTATTTTTCTTAGCCTTAATTTTTTTAGGTTTTAAAGTGAAAATTTATTAAATTCTTGAGGAATTTTGGCAACCTAAACATTTACTAGATTTAAAATAATAATGCAATGATTGTAGGATACACAAATACCAGGCGTTGAAAAATGTAGATGCAATTGGTAGGATAATCATATAGAGCAAATACCAAGTGTTGAAAAATGTAGATGCAATGACAGGTGTAACAACTTATTCCACTCACCTCCTTGGTTCTCCATGTTAGGCATATATGAAAAAGGTGTAAGCATTGAGAGGGCATGTAGTACCCCTCCATTTATGCTTATGTTTTTTGCTGATACGTTTTTACACTATTAGACTATGATATTTTGTTTGGATATTTTGATCGATGGTTTTGAGCGACAGTGGATTTATTCTATGACATGATGATACATTGTATGGTGATTACTATTTTTTGATATGCTTTGAGGTAGCGTAGATGTTTATTTTCAGTTGATTATTGCTATGTACATGTTTATGATGGACTAATAGTTATTTATTTCATCAGTCTGATGTGACGTGTTTTGGTGTGGAGAACGGAATCGCATCACTCGCTTGCGAGTGCCCTGTGATGTCTGTGATTTTCTCTGCACGGTGTGCCTGTACAATGGATTATATATATATATGCATGTTATTGCTTGGTTGTAGGATTGCAGGTACATGACACCGACTCCACCTGGGTACTCAGGTCTGAGCGTGTCAAGACTCAACGGAAATGTTGTTTGGGAGGTAGTAGTTTGGTTTATCCTACTCTAGTCTATAACCCGGTCGTAGTACATCGTCTATTTTAGTTCAGAGTCATAGGATTGTTTTGTATTTTTTTGTTTGGTTTAATTGTTTGAAAAGGAAAAATGCAAATTTTAATAATAGTTTATTATGTTTTAAATTATTGTTATTTAAATTAATTTTTAAATGTTGAAGAAATTAGTTGCTTGTTATTTAATTAATTAATTAGCTTGTTTGGTTAAATGGTTTGATCATAAAGATTAAATTTATTTAATTAAATTAATTAATTAATTTAATTAATTAATTAATTAAATTAAACTGTTTAAATGTGAATAGATTTTATTTGAAATTAAAATGTTTTGTGGAAGTGGTGTTTTAAATTATTAAACAAAATTTGTAAATTGAAATTTCAAAAAAATAAAATAAGATAAATGTATGCAATTTGAAATTTGATTTTTAAATTTAAATAAAATAATTAAATGCATGCAATCTTGAAAGCCAAGATTGCCGAGAAGTTGTTGGGAGGATATTTTGTACTTCTCGACAAGTGTGCCAATTAAAAATTTATTGTTATTGTTGAGGTTGTCGATGGATATTGTTATTGTTGAGGTTGTTGATGGATATTATCTGGGGATTTGGAAATTACAGAGGCTATTCAATTTCTTCATGGAGAAAATATCTTAGCTTTTTGCAAAAACTTTTTGTATTGTGTTAATTTGGTAATACTGTATATTTTTGGAAGATCCCTTTGCTTGGAGGATCCTTGTGGTTAGTTAAAGCTTTCTTTGGATTTGGTGCTTTGAAAAAAGATTTGGAGGATTGCGTTCTACAGGCAGAAGATTCTCTCAATTAACCAAGAGCATCAATTCACAGGTATTTCCCTGGTATTTTATGTTGTTTGTTTTGGAAAAGAATTTTCTTTAATTTTAAAACCCTTGTTCTTCTCGGTAAATTGTTTACCGGAAATCTTTCTGTAAAAACTTGTTGTTATTTATGTGAATTTCAAGAAAACAGGGTTAAAGAGAACAATAGAAGAGATTTTAAAAAAATATATGTTCTGTAGAATTGAAAAAAAATTGTACTTCTCTGATATTGATGAAAAGAAGTCTTTGAGAAATTTTACTGGAAAAGTTGTGATTGAAATTTGGAATTTATGAGAAGAATATTCTATGTAATGTTAATTTTTACAATTATCTATGAGAATTCTGTAGATATGAAATCTCTTTTTCCAGTAATTTATTCTTTTTGTAGTCTGTATATATATTTGTTTTATATATATTAATATATGTATAAAATTTAGTTATACATATACATATATATATATATATATATAAATTTATATGTATTTAAATTTATTTTAAATGATAATGTCTGAGCCGAAATTTCATTGAAGAAATTTTCTGTACGCGAATTATTTTTTTAAAAATCAACAGAATGAAATTCGCGTCTTATTTGTGAAAATAAATAAAAAATTTATAGGGTTTTGGCCGGAGGCTTACCCCACGGCCGACCCCCCCCCACAGGGAGCCGGCTGTGAGGGCAGCGCTTGGCGCTACCTTCACAGGCAGTGCCGGTGCCGCCGACACAGCCGACCCCTCCCATGGAGGGTTTTGGCTGTGAGGGAGCCAACCCAGCCCTTTGTAATATGGGTGAATATAGTACTGTGTGTATTGTTTTATATTAATTAAAAATTTTACTATTTACTTTTCTTTTTAAATAAATGTTAATATATATATATATTACATTATATATATATATAATATATATATATATATATATGTAATGTAAATTATATATATAACATATTATATATTTAAATATGTAAAGGTGTTTTATATGCAAAATTTGATTAAAATATTAGTGAGGAAAAATTTAAATTAGGCAAATAAGAAATAGGAAAATATTTGTATTTAAATAATTATTCAAATAATGATTTGAATTAGTGCATTTATTTAAACGAATAGAAAACTGTGGTTAAGTATAAGAAAATTTAGAAACATATATTTTCTTTATTTAATTGATTGACTGGATTTAGTAAATCCAAACAGTAGATTTCTATTGAATTTTAATTTGCTTTAAATCTTGTTTAGTTGTGATTTGGGCAAATTGGGAATGTTGTAATTATTCAAGTCTTCCAGACCAAATGTAAAAGTGGGGATTGTGATTCTTAAGTTGAATTCATATGTTGGTTAAAGATGTGTACATGGTTTTTGTATGGTATTTAGATACCTGATATTTGTGAACATAGACTTTGATGTTCGTAATGAATAGTGTCAAAATTGTATCTTGTATGTTTGTACACTTTGTAAATCTTAGCCAAGAAAATTAGTATACCTATGTAATGTTTAGGGGAGTGGCTTTTTGTAAGGGCTGACACACAAAGTGGTGTCAGGGTAACTTACAAAGAGTTAGTAAGTCAGTGATAACTAAATGACACAATAGTTAGATTAAAAATCCTTAACAAGATGTTTATGCCTCGCTTATGACTCTTGAGCTAGTTCAGTCTTGAGTATAAGATGAGAAGGCCTGGAATGGCAAATCGGTGTCTTGTTTCTTTAAGAGACATTCGATTCTGCAATAGTATGCAATAGGGGTCGGGTTTCGTAAGAGGTTACCAGGGTAACCCAAGGATGTGGGCCGGAACCTAGGAAGACACACCAGGGTAACCTTTGCAATGTTGTGATGACACTCCACCTAAAGTAATAGTTAACCTTGTGTATGTAGTATATTCAATTGTCTAAATCTGGAAGCAATGTAACCATTAGTTTGTTATGTACTAGTGTCTAGGGTTAGTAGATTATGTCTAGGTAACCATATTACTATCTCCTAGCACGGGGGGTGGACCTACGGGTACCACATGGTTGGGTGGAACATGCACCTTACTCCGTTGGGTCCCCAGTTTTGATCATGGCATCGAGAGCTTCATGGATGGAGAGCTCGTACTTGGAAACTTATGTGTACTTCTTCATTGTATATTGTAAATCTTGTATTTGAAAACATCCCTCAATTGTATATGAGGTGAACAATGTAAATGTAATTGTAATTATTATTGAACTACCTCATCAGATGGATGAGTATTGTATCATTTTTATCAAATGCAATGTATGAAACAAGTTTGTACTTTATATTATCTTGAATGGAGTATCAAATGAAATGCAATGTTTATCTTTAATGTTTATGTTATTAATTAATATGTGCAATGCGAAATACTAAAGTCGTCTATGGAAACTCAAAGTAGTGTAACGTCGCGTAACTTAACGAATGTATGCAACTAATTAACTTAATAATTATACTTTAAAAAAAAATATTACACTTTTATTCACAATTGCAACATTCCTTAGGTTATTATGACGGGGCATTACAGGGCATGCAAACAGTTTGATAAAATACATTCATTGAAAGAAATGTGCCTCCATAATCCCCTCCCCTCTTCCTTGTACCCTCATATTCAATATGCATGCAAAAAGTTGAACATATTCAAGGCACGTGGATGGCTTTATTATTTTCTGTGGACATCAAATCTTCAAATGGTCAGAAATCTTAACATAATAATATCATGCTTTAGTCATTTCAAACACATTAAATTTAATATCCCTATGAAATACTTAACCATGTTAGAATATGCAAAACTAAATAGAATAAGAATAATTGATTGCAAGCATACACAAACATGATCAAAACTTTATTCCATAGTGGATTGGTGTCACATGTGCTAGTGACCCTTTCCCAATCCTTGATCAATAGCTAAAATGATGAAATGCAAATGGAGATGATGAGCAAGATGAGCTCTCAAATTAAGAGAGTAACCTTGCATAAAAGTTGTGGAGGATTTGCTCAAAGATGAAGCTTGTATTTAAAGATTTTCAAATGCTGAGTGTTGAAGAGGGACCAATGTGGGACTAAAGATTCTGCCAATGATAGGAGGACACTTGTCAAGTGGTGAGTGGTCAATGGTTGTGCAAGATTTGGGAAGACTGCCCATGAGAGGGAGAATTTGAATTCAAATTGGCAATGAATGCTGATTTTGACTTTGGAAGGGGACATGTAAGAGACATGTAAGGCCTCATAAATGCTCTGTTGGGTGTACATGTCCACTTGGGGGGAGATTCAAACTTGGAGACTATTCTTCCTTTATGCCAAGTTGAAAATAAAGATTTTGATAAATCAATTAAATGCAATTTCATGTGCAAGTGGCCAAATCTAGAGAATGCAAGTGGGATGAGATTAGCATTTAATCAGGGTTAGATTCAATAGATGATGATTAGGTTAGCTCAATGGTGTTTAGATGATTTTGACTTTCATGATTTAAATAGTTGATTTATTTAAATCAGAAAAGGATGAAATATGGATTTTTGAGATTTTAATTAAATAAAGTCCTTATTTATTTAATTAAATGGATGATGCAAGATGAAAGTTGAATGATTTATGAGAGATGAAATGGTATTATTTGATTAAACCTTTGGATTGACCTGATTTACCTTATGAATGGATTTGTTGCGTTTGATCAATTCAATGAGCGGATGAATATGCATAATGCTAATTTGACGTGTCTACATTTTGCCCCTCTTTGAAGCAATGTACTTGTTGCGTTGGTTCAAAGAATAACTTGCTACAATCAAAATTCAAAAAAAATTTGATTTTTCGGATGCCCCAGTGGAAAGAAGTACACTAGTATATTGCCCCCTCGAGAGATCGAGTGAAAAGATTCAATTTGAGGGTCGATCTCGCGATAAAGAGGTTGAAAATGGGTGGTTATGGATGATGATGCAAATGAGATGATTTCAAGATGCTTAGAATAACAAATCTATATTATCCTAAACAAATTAAATGATGATATGATATGAGATGGATGATGTGATATGCCATGATTATGCAATGGATGATTTATGCAGATGCTTAGACTAACAGATCTATATTATGATAATGATTATGCAATGCAAGTGAAATGATCGATGTTTCCTATGATGTATGATATGGATGATATGTGGTATGCTGACAGATTTCTGGATGTAGGATGGATGCATGATGGATGCATGATGGATGCATTGGCGATGTTATGTTAGCACAAAAATGAGATGATGACAAGAGGATCCATCAAGTCCATGATTGGTCGAGACTTTATTAGAGATGATGATGATAGATGATGATGATGATAAATGATGATGATTTGCTTATCAAGGATTGGGATTCTCAAAGGGTCAGTTTTACTTTTATGTTTATTAACACACATAGGTACGACATGCATCATGGTATCAAACTGTGATGGCGCGAAATTTAGTAAGATGGACTCCTTTGACTCAACAAGAAGATAGGAGTATTCTTGTTCACACTGATATATGGAAACCTTGCTAGGGCGTAGTTCTACCAAAGCGTATTTGCCGTTATTTTACAAGAATTGCCCAACAAGCACAACAAACAAAAGATAATGATCAAGTTCTATTCCTATCTCTCTAAATCCTTCATTTGGATATCATCGAGAGGTCCTTGGAATGAGCGCAATAAGATAAATCAAAAGAAAAGATCAAGTACACAAACAAGCCAATGTTCTTCATACCTTCAACCAAAGGGATGTGTTTTGATAGGATAGGAATCCAAGTGATATCCAAAATGATGCCCATTGTCAGAACGATATATCCTAGGACATGCATTGTACAGGATGATGATGGTTTGATAAGTTGATTGATAGGCTGTTGATATAAGGTTGACTGACATGTTCGCGACTGATCAAGAGTTTGATTTTGTTTTAAAAGTTTGTTGTTTTGATTTTGATTTTACGATTGAAGCTTTGATTTTGCCAATTGCTGTGATTGTTTCTATTTGTTTCGCCAAAGGATGAAGGTGATGATCAGTTTATTATGCATGATTGATTATTTCGAGTGAAAGCAAAACGGGACGGGTGGATTTTTCAAATATTTGGATGTTTTTGACGTTTTTGGAATGTTTTGAGGCTGTTTTTGGTAGTTTTTGAGATTTTTTACAAATGTTTTGATTTTTTGAATTTTGCAATGTTTTTGGATTTTGATGTTTTTCAAATGTTTTTGGATTTTGATGTTTTTCGATTGTTTTTGGATTTTGATGTCTCGGGAGCTAATCAAAGATGAGCCTTGCCTACGTTTAAGCTCAGAGACGACGTAGTTCAGATTTAATGTTTTTGACATTTTATTATTATTTTTTGAAT